>JANHFX010022091.1:0-28981 GCA_027560015.1 Chloroceryle amazona | reverse complement strand
AATTCTAAACTTGCTGAGCAAAATACCCGACAACCCCTGTAAGAAACCAAAATATTCTGTCCCGTTCCAACAAACAGCGCGCCCCCCCCCCCCGGAAAAAAAAAAAAAAAGAAAAAAAAAAAAGAAGAAACCTCTGTTCTTCAAAGGAGAGAGGTTAAGTATGCATGAGTGAAGAGGTTTATCTAGGGAACAGAGGCATCATGTCTAAGTGATAACTTATCATTAGTGGCGATGTGATGCTTCCTCTGTAGAGGAAAACAGAAGGATGGATGATGCTATATGCAGCTATATCAACTCTTATCATTCCTCTTCACAAGCATTTAAATACACCTTACGCACAGCAGAAAGAACAATCAAGATCACAGAGGAGGACCTGGGAATTATAAAACATCAGCCCCAGGATGAGATCACAGAGGTACTTCAAACCATAACAAAGGTGTCAAAGTAAAATATTTCACTCCTAAGGAAAAACAGTGCTCAGCTTCCTGACAGAACAGTTCAGGTGAGAGCTTACTTCAAAGCTTCTGTCTCAGAGATCTATTCTTTCACAGTCCATTTCTACAACAAAAGAGAATTGAGTGCACTGTAGCTGTTGTCACAACTATTTGTAACTTTTTGCTATGTAATTAGTATTTGAAGCAATAACTACAGTTATGGCTTTTTGTAGAATAGGCTTTACAAATATGCATTCTTTCCTCATGAATTATGTTATCTTGATTTGGTAGCTTATTTTTCCTATGACCACACTTTTTTTCTGTTCCTTTAATATAATTAACATTATTCTTGGCTTCTCTTTTTAACTCATAACGTATCTGTTATATATCCCCCAAAGAATGTTAAAATGTGCCAAATACATAAACAAGGAATATGGATTAAATTATATTTTATTTTCTTTTTTTTTTTGACTTAATTTAGTCTCCTATAATCCTTCTATCAATAAGTACTACAATATTTCTTTTTAACTCATTCCAATACATTTAAACCATGACCTCGATTGACCTCTGAGAGTGAGCAGATTAAGAAGAGGGAGAAATGACAAAATATTGTAGTTCAGGGTGCAAGTCCTGAATACTACATTTCAAATCTTGTATTTTCAGATCATGCTTTCCCCAAATCATATAGGATCTAAAAGATTGATCTGTTTTGTCTTTATTTAGAACCTCTTGAATAAATTCTGAGAGTACTGAATAAGAAAATATTGATTCTTTCATCAAACCTTCATGCATAAAAAGTGTTTGAACTGCCCTACCGGATTTATGGCTTCATGGACAATACTCCATGAATGTCACTATATTCACCCAAACTTATTTTCATTACTTTAATAGCTGTTTCCCACCCTCATAACACCCACTGAGACAACTTATTAATGACTTACCTGAACCTGGACTTCATGCCACTGACCATAAGTCTTTGAACCCAGAAGTTTACCCAGTTTTAGATTCACCTCAGTGTTCACTTATCTAGCCCATACATAGTCAACTTGTATATGACGATGAAACAATATAAAAAACTTTACAAAACTCAATACAGGCACCTTCCACTGCTATCCCCTCGTGTAGCAGGCCAATAATCTCATTGTCAGTCACTCAGGTTGGTAAAGCATGATTTTCCCTTTCTAAATTCATGTTGACTATTTCTTATGTTAACTACTTTGACAGGGAAGAAAAAAAAATAAACAAAGAGAAGTGACCTTGGCTGAGTACTTGGTTGGTAATTTTTCTTCTTTGGTGCTGTCTTTTTTGAAACACGGAATATTCAGAAATGTCTTCAAAAAAATGTGTTGAGCTCTTTTTGCAGTAAACCAAGGATAATCTCTACCAGATATTCTAAAATTATCTATCTATAGATGGTGAGTAATTTTCTCCAGAAAGCTTTCCTAATCCTTGTTTCTCCCTATTTTTCATAATATGGTTTATAGAGATGACTTATGAGTATTTCTACACTGTCCAGATATATAATAAAAAAGTATTCCCATGGCAACATGAGATGGGTCTGCTCCTTGTTATCCTTGTTCCTCAAACAACTTGTGCTGGGTGCTCCTTAGAAGAATCTTTTGTGAATTAGGAGTGATCTGATATAGACAAGCCCCTTGGGCCATTGATAGTTCCGTTTGTGAAGTTTCTCCTGTTGTTCGGAAGGCTTCATGTGCTATCTGTTAATACTTCTGGAAAACCTAGAAGCCTACAGCAAACAACAAAATAAAATAATTATTAAAATGAAGAGCACACTACCATACTGTTGGAAGTACAAAAACACTGATACTTGAAAATGGATGAGGACAAACACCTGTTAAAGCCCAGCTCCATTAGGCAGACAATGGTGAAAAACCTACCAATCATATTGTGCTATGTGGGTGAATCTCAATAAAGGTTTGCTATGAAAAGAAGTGTAGTGACAGCTTGTCTCTCAAAACTCTTGAAGTCTGAGACCATGAAATTTAGCAATGGTGGTGTTCAGGACTTCAACTTTTATCTGAATTTTGGTAGGCCAAACATCTCAATGAAATAAATATTTTCTAATGTTTACAAACAATAAAATAAAAGTAATTTCCAATTAAACAAACAAAATCCCCCAAAACATATCAAACAGAACAATCAAAAATCAATGCAGAAATAGTAATATTTTAACCTGGTTCATGGGAGAAGATTAGTGAGTATTTAAAAAATATTTCAGGAAATAAAAAAATAACATGAATAACAGAGATTTCTATTTAATTACTTTAGAGGGTCTCCAAAACCCTTGAAAATTCAAGACTGGGATATATAGGCATTCTTTCTGTTTTGAGCTATTCTGCTGTCATGCCACATGGCTGCATTTGAAAGTCTAACTTGAGTGGCAAAGTATACTGGTAATATTAACTGAGATACATGAAGACTCAGACTGACCATTGTGTTTTATGAAGCCACCAAGATCCATACAGAGAGTTACTGTCAAAAAGCCTCTAGGTGTATCACTTTAAAGGTATTTAAGCTTCTCACATTTTCTGGCATACAATCTCCAAATGAAATATGGGAGCATGCAGCATGCAGTGCATGTGCAGTAAGTCTAATGCATCTGGAATACATTACACATGTGCTAGCTGTACAGCACATGTGCAGGTAAACTGCGCACGTACGGTCGTCATTCATCTGGAAATTAAGAAAAAAAGAAAAAGACCTAACTCCTTTTTTTTCAAGCCTGAAGAAAATTACAATCATGTTAAGAAAATCAAGTCATATGGCCACCATGGTTTTCCTGTTGTCCTTGAAAATAGGATCACAACTTCTCTTTCTGAAACAGAGGTGGTACATATTAACCACTCAGTGGTATCTATTTTAGGAGTAATGAGGCTACAGTTCAAAGCTTTTGTGCCTCTTTGATATCATATGTATTCAAGAGTAAAGCTTCAATCATTTTCTGCAAGGTGTTTTCTCTTTTCTCATTTCCTTTGTTCATGGCTGGAACTTCTCTCTATTGTTTCTCTTTTGGAGGTTTTAACTTACTGTGATGACACTGAAATGAGTTACCAGAGGGTTAAACACTTTCAGAAGTTAATGTATCTGGTTAGTTTTGGCATTAAGGATTAATGAATAAGGTACAATGTACCATGTTTTCAGCAACTGTCCTGAATTCTTTGAATAACTTCTCCTAAGCTTATTTTCACTTCATACAAGACAAAGCTTTGCATTCATATTTTAAGCAGTATCATTAAGATAATGTGGACCAGTGAAGTGAAGGATGAAGGAATTCTTATCTCTCTTTCTTTGCAGCACACAGACTTGACTAGACACAGCCCAGAGCAACCTGATCTGATGAAACCTGCTTTGAGGAGGGGATTGCACCAGATGTTTTCCAAGGTCCCTTCCAAACTGGATTATTCAGTGATTCTGTGATCTGCAAAATTAACTGAGCTAGGAACTGTAATGAAATTGAAGATGATCCCTGAACTGGGACAATAGCAAATGCAGGAGATACGACTTCAATTATCTAAAGACTTTCCCTCTTTCAAATGAAGGAAAATATATTTTTGGAGAGAAATGTATATAAAATTCACACTAACAAGTTCAAGTGACCAAATACATTTGTAAGAGAAGATTTAGATAGTATCAGGAAACTCTAAATCAGAGAATCATAAACTGCAGGCAAAATTCAATCCAGAGGACAATGCAAAAGAAATTGTGTGCAGTTTTCCATAAACCAGGATTGTAGTATATTTAACAATAAAATATTACAATTAACCTGGGTAATCTTTTTTTTTTTTCCTCTGAGCAATCCTCCTGACTTCAGTAATGCCATCTATGGATTAAGTATTATTGAGCACAAGTGAATATTTTATAATCTGGTCTTCAAATGCCAATGTTCTAGATAGAACAGTATTTTTGCCAAATAAAAGAAAAACAAATTTCAACTGAAAGGATTATATTAGGGTAAGAATTACTTTAAAGTTATGTCTTCAGGAAACATATACATTTTTTTTAAACAACTCAGTTTTTTTAAAATCAAGTTTCTTCTGTTTTTCTGGTACCACAGCATCATGTGCTGTTCTGACAGGTATATTTTACAAAATGGTTTACCTATGTTTTTCTGTTGGTGTGCTGGCATAACTTGTACACTCCTTGGATAATGTTCATGATAAAACACAAAGTATATTCATAGTAAAGTGTAGGCAAGTACATGTTCAGTATTTCTGAATGTTAAGATACATTAAAACATTTTGTAATTTTCACCTCTAATTTTAACATCTTCTCAAGAAAAATTGTCTCCTCTGGAGACATTCAAAACCCACTTGGACACATTCGTCTGTGACCTAATCTAGGTGATCCTGCTCTGGAAGGGGGCTTGGACTAGATAATCTTTTGAGGTCCCTTCCAATCCCTAATATTCTGTGATCCTGTGTGAAAAAATAAACAATTATAATTAGAACATACCTGACCGCTTCGAAGTATGTATGAGTGCACCAATAATGTAATTCACCCAGCATGGCACAAGAAACTGAAAGTTAATCATTTATGCCTAAGTCAGTCACCAAAGCATTCCTGTGGAATCAATAGAGATAAGTGGGCCTCTGTGGACAGTGATTAATTCACTTCATTGTAAGATAGGTGCCTACAAAAAGTGAGATGAATAAGTCTTTGGACATGCTAATTTCTTTCCTGATATCTCAGTTGAAGTGTTCTTTTCCCTTTGGATGTACATTCAAAGATATAGAGAGATGTACAGAGACTCTTCTACACAACAAATAAAGTATTATAAAATATGTCTATACAGTAGTCTCTGGAATTTTTTCCAGTCTGGATCCTGATGTGTGGCACCCCTGGCTCCCTGTTTAGATGAGGGTTAACTCTACATCACCATTCTCTGGTTTCTGTGAAAAGAAAACAGGGACACATGAATCAATAATGGTTCACTAAGACTTTCCGGAGAAGTGAAAAGCCTGAATCTTCTACAGAACAGCTTTAGCAGATACTGTCTCTGAACACTGGCTGGAAAAGTTTACTGGTTACAGTCGTGAAAGGAATTTTCCTGGACAAAGGATAGTTCGACATAGCTATTGCTTATTTTTCCTTATGTATTCCTGGTCATATTTTCTTTAAAGTATAGGATAAGTCTGACCATTGGACTGTTCTAGTATGGCTATACTTACGTGCAGTAGATTTATTACATCGGACATTCAAAATACTGTAGGATAGGAAGCCTATAAGACATCATAAAAAAGACATCATAAAAAAGAACTCAATGTATACGCATAGTTTTGTCAAGTGTTCTAGAAAAGGCAAATAATAAGTCTTTTTCCACATCTAAAGCATTATATTTTGTCTAAGTGGCATGAGATGAGGATATTCTGTCTGGATACAATTAGAAAACGCACTGCAGTAATTACATCCATATTTTCTTTTTTTTTTTTTAATAATTCTGCTTTTCATTATATAATCTGTATATAGAAATATAATCATCCTAGTGGCTGATGAAGAAAAAATAAATAAATAGGGATGTGCTCTGTTGTTTATACATAACTTGTCAAGCTGGAAGGTTGGAAACATATTTCTTCTTTCATTCAATGGAAAGCAGCTGATACAGGATACATTTCTTTATTTTCATGTGGCAGAACACTTCTCCTTAACTGTGGGTGGTGTGTTGCACTGTGGTGTAGATCTGCCTCACACAGGAAATAAATATGTAAGATAATTGTGCAAAGAAGGAAGAATTACTGGGGAAGGAAGTGAAGAAGAAAAAAGTTTCCCAAACATCTGTTCTTCATATTACAAAGGGTCAAATTCAGTTATGTGCCAGACCCTTAAAATCATGATAAGTTCATAAAAAAATATGAAACTTTAAAAATATTCTTTTCATGATTTCTTAATCTCTGGTTCTTTTAAATGTTAAGATGGTCCCTGCTTATATTGTTAGATACTGTTTCCACTCTAAAGCTTGAAAACATATTTTCCAAAACTTAATTCTTAGATTTTAAACTAGATGATTCTAAGACCTGGTATTTTTAGAAATGCAGTAAACATCAAATATGTTTATGAAACTTATAATACATATGTATTACCTGACAGAACCAGAAATTCATCCCTAAACTGGATATTTGTGTTTGATTTCTACAATTATTTTAGCAAATAGGTACCCTGACAGAAGTGCTCATAGAACTGTGTCATGGTTTAGACCCAGTTTAGCTGAACACCTGATGGCCACTCAGTCCCTGCCTTCCCAGCTGGAATGGGAAGGAGAACAGGGAGAAAAAGGCAAAACCTCATGGATTGAGATAAGGAGAATTTAATAGAACAATGCAGGAGGAGAAGAAACAACAGTAATAATAATAATAACATAATGTGTAAAATGAGTGATATGAAATGCACTGATTGCCTAGAGCTGCACCAATGGCCCTGGGCCAGACACTTAAGCCCTGCCAGACTTGCCCCCTGCCCTTGTATGGTGGACTTAATGCCAGTATGGTGCTGAATACCTGGTTAGTTGGTTCAGTAGTCTATCCTGGTTGTGGTCCCCTACTAGCTTCTTGTGAAAATTAACCCTATCCTAGATGACCCAAGGACAAACTAATAAGTAGAGTAGTCGAGGAAACTAAATGAATAGATGTGTCCCTAGCAATGAAATACAGAAAAAATTACATTTTGATGGTGAATTGCATTTAACATTAAAAAAAACCCATGAAACATTAGCAAACTAAAAAAAATGTTAAAAGTAATTATTGAGAAAAGCTCAACCTAATATTTAGAGTACATCCAGCCTGGGAAGATAGCAATCAAGCTATTTTGTTGTTGTTGCTGCTGTTGTTGTTTTCACTATGAAATGAAGTTATCAAATCTCAGAGACCAGCATCTTAATATGTACTTTAAAAACGTTGTTGACAGCTATATTCTGTATGCTAAGAAGAAATTTCCTGTTTGGCTTCAAGAACAGCAAGACAGAAGAAAGAAAATTAAAGTACTGCAGGAGAGGGAACATACCTTTTTATTGACAGATACATTCCTTATCTATCATGTGGTTCACATAAATGGATTCTCTCTGTAAGACAGATTCAGGCTTCAATATGAATCACAGCAGAAGTTGAGGTTTATAGTTTCTCATTCTTGTTGCAGTAACACATAGATATTGGAAACAAGAGAGTTTTTAAAAACATGTAGAAAATTATAGAAAAAAATCAAATAGCCTTCATTTCCCTGGTGGTGTTGAACCACTGTTCTGATATAATTCTCAGTGTTAGGTTGTTTTAAGGGGTTGTTCTTTTAAGGGCTATGCTAAAAACCCCTCATTGTTATGATTCTTTAACACATGTGCCATGTCAATGTCAGGACTGTTGCAAATTTGAATTTACTTAATTGTAACTAAAACCATCCTGGCTGACATATCTCTGCTTTATTTACAGTGTGGAAAGTGTTAACATGCTGCCTTTACAGACAGTGTCTGTGTCTGTATTGTTAACAGCAAGAGAAAAAAAATAATCGCTGAAGCATAAAACATTGAAAAAAATCTATTAAGTTCTTTATCCTTTAATTTTGCTGATGGAACAGATTTCATATGTAATCCCCATGATGGTAACCAGTGCTATTAGAAAATCTAATTAGTTATTAAGGACTACATTTGGAAAGAAATTATTTACTCAGGTAGAAATAATTGTAAACACTGAATGTCAATTATTAATTTCTTTCATGAAAACTTACAATTTTGTGGAGTGATTATTTTTTAAAAAAACAAAACAAAACAAGATAGATTATAGGAGATGAAGTATAATGCATCAAAAGATACCTTAATGGAGAAACACCCATCTTTGTCTAGAAAATCACTAGTTTCGTTTATTATAAAGAATGAATCTTCTACAGTCAAAGCAGAGACAGATGAGTAAAGTGAGTTTGTGGAAAACATTGTTGTAGTCAATGCTGCTGCTGCCGTTACTTATTTATCTCTTGCTTCATACCTCAAAAAATGTGTTTTCTTCATGATCTCCAGCTGCTGTTTCAGGTAAAGCATGCCTAAGGTTGGAATCTTTTATTTCTCAGACTAACAAAATCCACTTGCATCTAAACATATAGTTAATAAGCAAAACCAAACCAAAACTATAAAAACCATCTCATTATTCAATCAAAATGTGAATTTCTAAATACCAGAGAAGCATCCAAATATTCAGAAATGCTAAAATCTAACTAGGACATGTACTCATCACAGAATCACAAAAAGGTAGGGGTTGTAATGGACCTCTGGAAATCATCTAGTCCAATCCCCCTGCTAAATCAGGTTTGCCTAGATATCCAACTGCATGCCTTGTATCCACTGAGATATATTATTATTATATATATACATTTTATGACTAAGCCCTAAACATATTTTCAAAAATTGAAACAAGAAGAGTAATAATAACTAGCCTCACTATAGAAGATATTAATATTTTAACACTAATTAAATAAAAGGTGGGGAAGAATTACATTTTTTAAGGATTATATATTCAACAATCTGCAAGGGTAATAAAATATTTACTGAATATTTTTTATGTGACCTTTCTTCCCTTTTCATTTTAACTTTTATCTGACATAGTGTTCTGAAAAACTAGCCATCTTTTTTACAATGTATTTAACCTGTGCTTTGATTTCACTACTTCATTGATCATATTTTCTAACCTTCCTATAAAAAAAAAAAAAAAAAAAGAAAAAGCTAGCAATGTGTAAAGCTATGAAAAGCTGTGAAATAAGCAAATACAATCCTAATTACACTGTGTGTTGGGAGAAGTATAAACTGTATGTTATGAATTGAATTTCACTATCTAAAATAGTTGAAGTTAAAATTCCTCCTTTGTTACTTTTTCTGCTCTCAAGGAAAAAGCCCAGTTATTTCTATACATCAACAAAAAAATAACAGCCCTTAAATGAATCTGGTGAATGACCACTGAGAATGGAGTTAAATTTCTGTCACATTCACTCATCCTACCTGTTTGCACTCTTTTCTTCCTTGCTAATTCCTGTATAACCACACATGAGATTCTAGTAAAGATGTACTGGTGATGCTGATTTCTGCAGGCATAACATAGTCCATGTTGAGAGTTATATCTGAGTATAAATCAACTATGTAAATTGATTAGGAATAAAGTAGGTATTTATATTTGACAGATTTGCTTATGCATAGCTGTTTACTTAAACTGATCTCTATTAATTTAAAGAGATTTTTTTCCCCTTCTCTCATTTGCCTCACAAGATCAAGTATGAAAAGGGAACATTGCCACCTTGTTTATACATTGTCAAAAAGATGTTAATTTCTGGTTACATAGCCACGTGCTCTCCTGTACTACCATATCTCACTGAAATTACTGAGATGTCACCAAAGCTACAATTTTATTGGCATAAACTTTTTCTTCTTGTTGAGGGTACACAAGTCTGAAAGAAATTTAGATAGGCAGCCTGTAATTTAGAGATGGAACCCACTGGATTTCAATTGTAGAAACAAAGCAAAACCTGGGAAATCTACAATGACACTTATAAAGCTAAATATTTGCACAACTTAACAGATTTGTCCATTGAATTTTTTTGTTTCTAATTAGTTGTTTTCCTGTAACACTTGTAATAAGTAAATCAGATGGATTAAAGGTCTGAATAAGCTTAGAAAAATCTCCTCCCCCTTTTATTTTTTTTTCCCTAGAAATGGCACTTCTTTCCAATCACTGTGTTCTGTAAAACAAGAATAAAATACTTTAAAATCAAAGAATAGTAATAGTAGCATTTAAGCAAGCAACATAAACATAGCAATAAAGGGTAAGTGCCAGAAATTAACTGGAATTCATTTTGTCTTTCCCTGTTTACTCCATATTTTACACTGAAAATGCTCAAAGATAATGTATGTTGGCATAGGTCTAGAATCCTATTGGTGTGGTCAAATTTGAGTGACTATTTACCAACTCCAGAATTAGATAAGTAGTTTGGAACAGTTTCTGGTGGTCAATTGCTTGACTTCCTACCTACTTTGTTGTTCATTATTTTAAATAGAACAAAACATAATAAAGCACTATGACTAGCCATTAAAAATATTAATGTTTATGCTCTTATAGACCATCTGCTCCACAGATTATTTCTTCCATGTGACTAGTTCAGTGGCATATGATAATCTGTTATCTGCTAAAACTTGTACTTTCATAATTAAAACTCTGCTTTTAAAAATCTACAAAAATTACAACACAAGCGAATAAAAGATTTAGGTTTCTGACAAAGGTGCATAAATGGTAAGAGAGTAATATTTAAAAACACTATGACATGGAATATTGTGTACTTTATGTAATGAATAAATAAAAAAATACCCTGAATTTATGATGGAATGTTAGGCAGGTTGTTTATGATTTGTAAAATGAATGTTTTTGTTAACTTGAATCTTAAGATTATTGTCAATTTCTCTGACACATGTTTGAATCAATCCTACTAAACTATTATATTTTATCAGAAAGATGACTATTATGAAGCATCTGAGCCTCTGGATGTTTTATAAACTCATAGGAAAACTTTATATTTTCTTCATCAGTGACACATGGAAAAAATTAAAATGAAACATTTTTACATTGTATTACTTGGCATAAATTGAAAAGCTAGATCATATCTCAATGAAAATGTTTTTGCTCTCCCATAGCTGCCAAACTTATTCTCCAGCTAGAATATCTCTTTAAACTTCTGAATGGCTGTAACTATGAAGGAGCTTTCATAAAATATAACAGTCATGAAGACTGGGGAAACTGGGAATGGCCACAGGAAAATTAAAAATTGTGTCACTTTCCAACAATACGAATAAAATAATAATGTTTTGGGGTATGTTAATATGATTTACATCTCATCTAGAAGTTACAGCAGGCCTGTTGTGTGCACAGAGAGAGAAAGAAAGAGCAACATTAGACAGGAAGAAAAAAAAAATCACAGTATAGCTCCTCTATCGTGGGCAAAGCACCTAGGATGTGGATGCATGTTTATAAACCAAAAATCATTCTGAACCTTTTGTATAGCATTTAATCAGACGAACTGCTCCTTTGACAAATCTGCCAATGACTGGGGAAAAAGACTTAATCTAACCCACAGGTCTAAGTGTACAGATCTCCTTTGGATGGAGTTTTTGGAATGATATTTTTGCAAGACATGATGTGCATTTAACCTTTGCAAATGTCTATGTAGGGTCTGTAAGCATTTTTGCAACTACTGTGTTGCAAAATCAATCTATCAGTCTAATCCAAAACAGGTGTCCTATGAATGTCTTTGCAAGATTAACATAGAGACCATAACCTTATGGACTATTTTAGTTACTATGATTAGAATTAAGAAGCAAATCCCCCTCCATATTCGTGGTGTAAAAGGATCCCATTTCAGCATGTGTGCCATTCCCCCCCACAAGAAAGAGTATGGGGTATAGGGTCAGGATGAAGTGGCAAGGCTAAGCTGAGGATGGAATGATCAATGTGCTGCAGCACAGGAGTAGAATTAGACAGCAGTCAGCAGAAAAATATATTCAACTTCATAAAGTCTCCATTTAACATACCTCAGCAAAGCTGAGAGAGTCCAACAGAGAGTCCAATACTGAGCAATCAAAAAATGTCATAGACATTGCATAGACTCTAAATGGGCTGTTTACTTTTACTGGACTTGATGCTTTTTTTTCTTTTTTTTTCTTTTTTTTTTTTCCCCTAAAAATTAATGCTAAAATGGTCTAAAACAGTCTCATAATGAAAAATAGAAATAAAATATCAACAAATTAAGAATATTCTAGGAGCTTTTTTGTCTTTGTGATTGTAGACACACTTAAAACATTTTTCTTGATTTACAAATCTTCCAGGTTTTAATCAGAGGGAAATCAGTTTTTAAATATCAAAAATGATAAACAACATAATAATAATTGCAGTGTCATTAATGCTGGTAAAATTAATTATACCTGTCTTATGGATTTTCAGGTATGTTTTACTCTGAATATTTTGCTTTGTACAAAAAAGTTATTTTCATTCAAAGATATTTCTTTATAAACTATTTTTATAGTTTCAGGCAACATATATAATTTTTTGCTCCCATGTGTTTCCTGAAGGTGTAACCTAGATGTTTAATACAATTAAACTTCATTTAGAAGAAGACATACACTTCCTAAACTCTCATCCCTGATTATGGCCCCAATGTGTTTTCATGGGAACTGAATCCTTCCACAAACCCCACAGCCTACCCTCCCAGTGCCAGCTGCAGTTCTTTAGCTTTCTCTTTTCTAACATAAGTGCGTGATAGCATATAAATGTGTGTCCATTAAACAATAGTGTCACTTATATATCAATTTAAACAAAAAGACTATACTAATAGAATCATCTTTTCTGAGGCATGTTATATTAAACCCCAACATTTCCAGAGAATGTTACATATCCCTAAACACCCACTGTTACAGTCATAATTTTATTCTAGCTTAAAAATGTAAAACATTTTTTAAGCTAAGTCAGACATCTTTCTTAGCAGCTGGTATAGTTATAAGAATATCTAAGAAGATAAGTTAATTCTGACAAGCTCTATTTTACTTTATACATTAAAAGCTACTTAAAGTCTTGTGTATTTATCTCTTTCAAATGGAAAAGTATGACTAAATAATGCAAATAATTCCTCTGAATTAGCTAGAAAGCTTTTTAAAGTTTTGTTGTGATGCCCTTTATATAGAAGCAAGATAGAAAATGATAAACACATGGCCCAAAGCACTGAACTTCAGAAAAAATATTTCCATTAGTGCTGAAGAGATGGTCTTTCTGCTACAAGCACTAATGAAAAAAAAAAAAAAAAGAGAGAAAACAAAGGAAAAGGTGATTACTGAGATAAACAATGAACCTCTTTCCAGTGCCGCCTCATTACTCATGAATTAGAGAACCTTATCAGCTGCATCTTGTGTGGCAGGGGTTAGTTAGAAACAGTCTTCTTTAAGATGTCCAATACACAAATCTTTATTTCTGCTGAGTACATATCAGTTGATCATTTGATTGCTAGGACTGATATATTACCCTTCTATAGCATGTAAAGAACACTTAAATCAATTTTGCCCCAAGTAAGCTATCATAGTACACTTAATTTCTTTAAAAGTAGATGTTGAATTATTAAAGTTTTGTTTTAACATATAAAAAGATTGTTCTTTTTTTTGGTTGATCCTTATTGCAAAATGCAAATGTATAATATGGATAAAAAGGAGCTGTCAGAAGATTAACAAATTATCATAATTTCTTAAACTACAGTAAAATAATTTCTGATTTATTCAAACTTAGTTGATCAGATTGGATCCTAGAATACCATACCATTTCCACATACTTAGGATAGAAATAAATTACATTTGAAAAATGAACAAAAGTGGGGACAAATCTTCATTTAGGGTCAAAAGGGCCCTAACAGGCCTGACAATGGAACAGTTGTAGCAGTTATCATTAAAAGACTGGTTTTCCTAAAATAACTTCAGGTCTAACTTTACAATAGTGTTCCATCACATTTATTCTTGTAAGCTCCAGTTGCTTGGAGTTCCAAGTCCTATTTGCAATAGCTCATATGCTTCCGATATTTAAAGCTGTGTTTCATTCATAGATTACATCACTCATGATTAAGAATATAGGAACACAAAACCAGGGAGAATTTCAAGACCAAGGAAAGCAGATAGGTTACTTCTCATTCCAGCCTTCTGTTTGACTACTGGGACTTCCAAAGCCAGATGTAAATATTTTATCCATATTTTGTAACCTCTAGTGGATTTCTTTCACATGAAGATCTCTCTCTGAATTCAGTGAAGTCCACAGCATCTTTTGACATGGACTTCAACATCTCTGCTACAGCACCATGGAAAGCATCCTTTTGGGGGTTGTTTTGAAACTGGGTCCTACATCTTTAGTTGATGCTCCCTTATTCTTGTGACACAAGATATATAATAAATAGACTACAAATCTCTCAACATGTCCATACCCCATACATTTATGAATCTCTAATACAGTATTTCTTAGCTGTCTCTTCTGCAGCATGAGGACTCATAGTGTAATTTTTTGTCCTCTGATGGAACTTCTTCCAAACTTGATATTCCTTGGTGCCCTTCACTGAATTCTTTGCAGAGGTATTTATTTTGACATGTAGTCAAGAGAGCTACATGTAATATGATATAGATGGACCATGGATTTTTATAGGAAAATATTCCTATGATCATTCATATTCTCTTTTTCACTACAATCCTTAACCTTTTATTTGATTTTTTTGACCACTACTGATTGCTAAGCTGATGCTTTCATTGAACATTCCCCAAGGTCTTGAGGCAAATGTTAATCGTCTGCTCACCATTTTTGCATGTGAAATTATTATTGTTTTCTTTTCCATCTATGGAAAAGCACATCACTTTACACTTACGAGCACTCAATTTCAGTTGAAATTTTACTTCCCCATTGTTCAGTTTTTAAAGCATTTTCACAATTCTGCATGAGATATTATCTTGAAAAATTTCCTGCCATTAACAGATTTTGTCAGCTTGCTGCTCACTTCCCAACCTTTTTCAGGTCATTTACAGAAACATTCAAGATCACAGATAGTGCAATAGCACAGTCAGTATCTAAACTGTCACATATACTCACAGTGATTACAGATATTTCACTAGTCACAGTGATTGGAAATCATGACTCTACTTGCCAGGCTTTCTGGATTTTTCATGTTCCTTCTGCCAGTAGGAAAGAAATACCCTTACAAAATAAATAATGTGAGAGAAAAAAAAATAGATTTTGACTTACTTTATTTCTTAATAATCTCTGTCACCGGCTACAACATGTTCTTAACGCAGAGAGGAAATATGTGTCAGGTAGACAATATATTAAAGAGGATGGCTGAATAAGGTTTAAAATGCTTTTGGAGTTCAGAGACAGCTGTTGTGGTACTCGGGGTACTTGGCTACCATGGAAACTCCATGATTTATCACTTACCAGTGATGCCAAAATATTTTTAAAACCATCTTTGGGTGGAAAAAAAAACCCAAACAACTAAATAAAACTCAAAGTTTACAGAAGCTTATTTCACAGTTTATTTATATCCAGTGTAGTTATGATCAAGCATTATTTTGTTTTGGTTTTTTTTCAATACACTATGACTTAAAATTATTCTTGGGAATGGTAACTTTTGGTAATTTTCTTATTACAGAATATAGATTTACCCTGCCTTGAAATCTTCCCTGAACACTTAGTAGCCATCTAAGCTGTTGTACTGAAACAGGATGGGAAGTATTTAAACTATGTATTTTAATTATACTGAGGATCTTTTTTCAGTTATTTATTTAAAGTTTATATGTAGCAGCCATGTGTCTTCAGAGCAGAATATAGAAAGCAGAGAAAACAGAAATTGTCATCACAAATCAACTAGAGTCAGAAAATCTCCTTCAAATACAAGCTCCTGTCATGTGTAAGATATTTTGATAAACCCTTACATTTCAGATACTGCTTTCTCATTACAGCTCAAGCTGGGAAATGGGGTGTGGAATGGCGGGGAGATCATAAGAAGTAAGAACTAGCCAGTGTTTGGAATCCATAAGGAAAAATGGAAGGTGCAGGAAATTCACAGCTGCAAATTTTAGTGTGAACTCCATCAGTGAGTATTAAACAAAAGGAATCATGAATTCATGAATATCAGCCCACGGAGTATTCCCCAATTTATGCCCTCAATGAGCTGTCTGCTGAGACATGCTCGCCCATGGGAATTCCTTACCTTCTCTTCTGACTGTTCTGAATTAGGGCAACAACAAAGAATGAAAAAATGGAGCAAATTGAGCATGAATGCGTTCCCAAGCATGTTTCTGTAATGGAGATAAACCAGCAATCTGTTTTAAAGCTTGCTGAAATGATGTCAAGTGTTTTGCTGGAGAGACTTATAAAGCAGTGTCTTGAAAGAGATCTGTGGGCCATTAGTGACAGTGTTTTTTTTCATGTAGGTCAGAATTGTCACCCCACCTGATATTTTTAGGGTCATATATTTATTAAGTTTGTCAGCAGGGTCTGTGCAAGTCTTTGAGAGAACATGATGGCAGGTTCTCCTGCAACCCACGAGAACTCTCTCCCTCAGAGACTGACTCCACAGTTTCTCGTAAGTAGCAATGCTGCTATCACATGTTTCACTGGTCATTTAGGATCTTTGTCAATGAAAGTAATGTTGCTATTTATTCCAGAAGTACTGAAAACCAGAAAATCCTTCACAGATTTTTTTAGAGACGTAAAGGCAGCTCTAGAATTGCTGGTACAGAAACATGTTCCACCTTTCCAGACACTTGAAAAAGATTTTAGTGAACCAGAGGACATAGTCATGACATTCCTTTTTGCAGAGCTACTTGGAGAGGAGTTTTGTCCTATGAACAACACAGGTCCTGGGCACTGTGAATGCTGAGTAGTCTGTAGACTAAAGCACATCCATAAAGAAATCATCCTCTACTTGCTTCTCATTGTGCAAGCAATGCGCCCTTGTGGCCAAGAAGGCCAATTGTATCTTGGAAGGCTATACTCTAGTCAATCTTATGAACTCAAATTTTCTTGAGAATGAAGCAATGAGCTCCACAGTAACATCTTCAGAAGTTTTGGAGACTGTCCCACCTGCTAACAAGAGAGACAGGGAGGATCCAGGACTGTAATTCTTATTTCCTAGTCCTAATTTTAGGTTTCAACCCTCTTTTAAAAATCATGAAAAGGCTACGGGGAAAAAGGAAAGGGAAATATAAGCAGAAAAAGTTGTCCTTTTCTGTAAATATCCTTCTCCATTATATGAATTCTGCCTCTTCTCCACTCTAGAGCTGCTTTGGCAGATCTTTTTTCTCATCTAGGTACAGCAAGGGATCTTATCCTGATACCCAAGTGACCTTGTTTTGTGACACATCAAAGAAAAGATATTTCGATGTAACTATCAATTAAACTATCAATTAAGATGTGGTCTCCTTCACTTCTTGGTTTGGGATCATTAGATCTCCTTCATAAAGCAAGAAGAAATCCCTCAAGTTTGTCTGGCGGAACTATCCAGTCTTTCAATTGCAATAATACACTCAGAATTTGAACCACTGGTGGCAATGACAATGAATGCTCTCCTTCTTCTTTTCCCAGGTTCCACACAGCCACATTTTGTGGTCAACAATGGCTTTTTTTCAGTGGTGATTGTACATGCCTTGCTTTTACATACTGAAGGGATAAAACAGAAGGAAAAGCCTACCTTTCAAAAATTGTCAAATGAAGGAGGAGGTCAGAACTAATGAGGAAAGGCAAGCAAGATCCAAGAAGCCCAAAGGGGGGGTCAGTCACCCTGGTGGGAGACAATTAAAATTCCGTCCCTTTTCTCTGAAAGTCCCTCCCCAAAAGTGCTTTGAGAATGTAAGAAGTGTAAAGAAAGCAGGAGACATTTTTATATGGTGGCTGAGATATGATGCGCAAAACATCATGAGGTTGCAGCTGTGGTTCACAGGGAGTTTGAACCAACATCCTCAGTGTAATGATGTAGGTGTCAGCAGATGGAGCAGGATGACAGCAGTGACACCTGCAGTTGTGATGTGGTACTGAATGATGCTTTGAAGTTCTAGGCTTTTTCAGTGAAGAGAGATAATGTGAATGGAGGAAAAAAAAAAAAGGGGGGGAAAAGGAAAGATTAAATGATGCTTTTTTTTCTTATTTGGATAATGAAGAACAATAAAGTGAAGGTCAGGGTGTTATAAAGAATAAATGTTTAGTTATTATAATCTATCAGGGGTGTATAAATGTGTGCCAGAAAGAGCGAGTGACTTCTTAATTAAATGTCTTAATTTATTTGACTTAAGAAGTCTTTGATAAGGTCATGCTAGAAGCTACAGTGAGCTGCAGAAGATCTTTAGTTCTCAAGAACTGTAAACTGTTCTGATTGTTTTCAATAAGGTGAGGTATTTACAAGATGGCATTGTTATATTTCAGATTTTAAATTAAAATTAAGATATAGCTGATGACAGCATTTGAAAAAATAGTGAAATATCTTCCTCCTGCTGGTGGTAACTGGAAATGCAGAGACAGACTCAGGGGTGCCCAGTGACAGAAGACCAAGGGCATGAACTGTAACAATCATTTTTTAAAAAATCCCAAATCATTTAAGCATTGGGAAAGAATTTTACTTCTGTGAGGGTGGTTGAACACTGGAACAGCTTGCAGAGCTGTTGCAGTTTGGGACCAAAAGACAGTGTGGAAACTAATGCTGATATTCTATCAGCATTGTCAGCTAGAACTAACTTATTCTAAATGCTACACCAGAGATATTGTGCCATTGGAGATACTCAAAAGCTGACTGGACACAGCCTTGAGCAACCTGTGCTAGCTGAACCTGCTCTGAGCAGGAGTTAGATTAGACTACCTCCAGACATCTGTTCCTACCCCAGTGGTGTGATTCTTGGGAATTTTTCAATATATTGCAGAAAAACATTATTAACATGTAAGGCAATTCCATTTTCTGTCTTAAGAGGAATGCAGATTCACTTAAGATGTGTTGATATATAAATGTACTTTGTTGATTCTAAATATGGTCGTCTGACAGCCTTGTCTGCTATCTTCTCTGTGATTCAGATTGTACAGACACATGCAGAAACAATACTGTGATCAGTCTGCCTGTAGGACCCAATATAAAAATGAGATGTGTTTCTCAATTTAATGACTGCGGGAACTTGTTTGGGTAATGGCGCAGGACATATTGATTTTTAGCATATTAATATAAATCTTGGGTGATCAATAGTACAGCTGGTTGCAGGAAATGAATGAGTGATCTCTGGACCTAAAATAATTTCAGTCTAATGAGGACAAGCTATCACCATGGTGTCTGGGGCACCATTATGCACTTTATCAAAGTGAAATTATCAAGATTAGTGAGGAAATCAGAATTACCATAAGGGGGTGGGGAGAGATAAAGAAAAGGCAGATGTCCTTCTATATACCAAAAAAATCAGATTTAGGACCAGAGCAGAGTATGGCATAGGTGTACCTGTCTACATTGCCTGATGAGGACAAGCCTGGCATAGATCCAGGCTGTGGTGTACCTAAGGAGCACATGAAATAGGAATCATGAGGACTGGTCTCCTGCCAAGTTGTCACTGTCAGATTGCTCACAAGCAGTATTCAGTCTGTCCAAGAGACGAGCCACAAAGCAGTGAGGCAGAAGAAGACTAGGGAGGGAACAAAGGAGTGTTTCCTGCTTTTCACTGCTCCAAACCGATTTTCCAGGATGATTGAGGAAGTATGTTAATGGAATGGTATGCCTGTTTCTGGTGTTCATATTTTAAAATGCTTAAGACAAATTGAAAAGGGTAGGCAAAGACATGCAAGATTGATTTGGAAAGTGACAAAAATGCATTATAATAGATAAATTAAGTTCAGTACATTTTGTTAGATCAAACAGATGTTATGGACATGAAACATAGCTTCCCTAAGTTTTTATTTAACCACTGGTGACTCCAAATCTAGTAAAAAAAGGTGTAGTAATAACAAGGAACTTGAAAATGAAGATCAAAAAAAGTGAGAAGCAAAACATTTTAAATGCGACTATAATAAGCCTGTAGCAGTACAACCAGTAGAATAATTGATCTGATAATATGATTAATTCCATGTCACTAAGATACCTAGTGATAGTGCTAGTCTAAGGAAGCAACATAGGCTCTGTCTTTAGCATACAGGAAGGGGATATTAATTTTGGGAGTGTAATTTATGTCATTATAACATAGATGTTTGAGAAAATGGGGAGAAGAAGAGAATCCTAGGTTAAAACTCAACCTTGAATTTAGGTTACTAAAATGGAGAGAGATAAATTGGCCCTTGTCAACTTGAAAGTTATATATTCAGCATGGTATCAAGGGACTCAGTAATTTCTACATAGGTTCTATGATCTGTATTAAAAAACAAGTTGCACGTGATCATCTATTTAATGAATGTCTAGTCCGCTAAAATCTTAAAAAAACTCATGTGTTTCCTCCATAGGCCCACACTGTATTAGATTTTCGAAGCGAATGATCAAGCTAATTTTGGAAGATAGGATAAAGTCTTAAAGTGATTTCTTTTTCATTCAAACTTTTATTCAGTTTTCATTAAAATGTTATTTATGTAAATATTATTCAGCTATGTCATTTTTATATTTCATCCATAAATACCCATATTTTTCTTCCAGAAATAAATTCATAAATGAATAAGTCTGAATTGTTAAAACTACTGTTTGCTGTCTGTCTGTTTTAGAATCAGAAAACTTAGTCCTCCTTTGTCCTTCAAGATAGAAGGACAACAGTGCTGAAAATAATCCTTTTATTGACCCTCTTTCATAAAAATACAGCAGTTCTCTTGAATTTTTCTTGCATGTGATGCACTGTCTGAAAGTGCTTCTTGCCAGTGGAGGATGTTATTATCACTGTCAATGAGCTAAAAGTGCTGGGAGGAAACTTCTGTGTTTATTATATAAAACAAGAAAGATTAATAGCTGAGATTTCATCAGTAATTTTCTCATGAATGGATGAATGCAATAGCATTAACAAGATTGGAAAACAATAGAGAGCTGGGCGGAGAGAAACATAATGAAGTTCAGCAAAAACAACTGTAGGGTCCTCCATATAGGGAGGAATAATGCCATGCACCAGCACAGGTTAGGGGTTGACCTGCTGGAAAGCAGCTCAACAGAGAGGTCCTGAGAGTCCTGGTGGATAACAGGTTAACCATGGGGCAGCAATCTGCCCTTGTGTCCAAGAAGTCCAGAGGTATCCTGGGATGCATTAAGAAGAGTGTGACCAGCAGATCAAGCGAGGTTGTTGTCCCCTTCTACTCTAGTAGAGGCCACATATGGAGTGCTGAGTACAGTTTTGGGCTCCCCTGTTCAAGAAGGACAAGGAATATTGGAGTCAAACAGAGGGCTACAAAGATGATTTGGGGACAGAAACATCTCTCTTAGGAGGAAAGGCTGAGAGACCTGGGTATGTTTAGACAGAAGAGAAGACTATCTAAAGTGTGGTTGTCAAGACAGTGGGGCCATACTCTTTTCAGTGGTGCTCAATGACAGGACAAGGGGCCATGGGTACAAACTTGAACACAGGAATTTCTGTCTAAGCATAAGGAAAAACATCTTGAATGTGAGTGACAGAGCACTGGAAAAGGCTGCCCAGAGAGGCTGTGGCATCTCCTTCTCTGGAGATACTCAAAACCTGCCTGGATGTGATCCTCTGCAACCTGCTTTAGGTGACCCTTTAGCAGGACAGTGGACTAGAAGATATCCAGAAGTCCCTTCTGACCCCTTTCATTCTATGATTCTGTGATAGCTTTTGACAAATCAGAGCCTTAATCATCTCAGTAAATAAATTTGTGGCATTACTAATCATTTTTTATTGGAAAGAACACCAACCTAAGACACTGAGCTCAAATGAAAGGTAGACTTCAATATATACATAATTAGAAACTTCAGAATACCTTTTGGTAACTCTACCAATGGCCATGGGATACAGAGGGAGACGTAAGGGCCAGACTCATTTCTGGCACCTTCCTTTCAGTGGTCTACAGGGGCCTGGGATATCTGTTGAGGGTCTGTCTTGGTTGTGCTCCCTATAACAGGAAGTACAATAAATCTTGTCAAGAGATAAGAGTTCTTGACAGTCCTAATGCAGGCCTGCACAAGAAAACCAAACATATTATGCTTCCTTTACACTGCTCTAGCCTTTTAACCCAGTTTAAGTATGCTAGAGAGGGAGTCATGATCCTAACCAGGAGCTCCTGCTTACATATAATCCTTTATGTTCTAGGACAAGAAACTACAAGTATTGTACCTCCAAGCATGTGGAAGGCCTGGAGTTAATGTTAGTGTTGAAGTTAATGTTAATGTTGAAGTTAATGTTTAAATGCTTTTTGATCATACAGAATAACACCAAGCAGAAAAAAAACCCCTAATATCCAGTATCTTAAAACATCCCTCTAACACTGGTTTCTGCCTCAGCTTCACATTCCCTCTATTCAGATCATGGGGCTGAATTTCAGCTTGAGATGTGCTGTGTCAGACAGTTTACCCCTTGACCTTCAGCTCCATCTTCCACTTTAATACATATACTTTTCTCTTCTAACCTAAAAAAAGTCAATTCAACCACTAAAAAATGCCTCAAGGCAGGATCCCCCAGTGCCTCAAAAAAATATTTTTTTTCTCTACCCTCTCATTAAAACCAGCATAAAGCCAAAGCTTCTGTTTAATTTTGTATATATAAAACTTTGCCTACCACTCCACCTCCTTCTTTACTATACAACCCTGGAAAATAAAACAGAATTAAAACAAATTTTCAGGCCATAAAAGTAAGTATAGCCATCAAGGAAAAAGAAAATGATTATACAGCCTCTGAAACAGTGCGAATGCCTAGCATAACATCCACTTAAAAAGCCTGTTATTATGTCCTACTAAAATATGACAAATTGCCTATGATAATAAGAAATGGACATTATATCAATAAATTAAACTGTAGAAATAAAAAGGGCTACTTTATTCAAATAATGAAAAGCCAGAAAACAGAATATCAATTTCAGCATGGGTATGGTACAATATTGAAAATAAGATCCACAATAGTAAATGCAGACCTGACCTATATTGTCTTTAATATAATGCTCTGGGGAATCATTTCAATTAGGTGTTAATAATGAACAGCCCTTTTCTTTATAATAATGACTTTTAAAAAATTTTTTTTTGCTTTTGCTTTTGCATTAGGAAATTCAGAGAACAGCGGTTCAAACTTCTATATTCTTTCTGAAGGCAGATACCTGGCCTTTTATGGGGTAAAGATAGAAGGACAGTGAAGAATGCGGTTGTGCAAATGATGAGCAGTAACATGGAGGACAGCGTGTAGGTATTTCAGTATTTTGGTGCTTCTCCCGTCAGTCTGTGACCCACTTTCCTATTCAAAATGAATTTATTTTCACAGACCGAGGTCTCTAAAATGGAAAAAGTTGTTTATTATCAACAACAAAAAAATCTTCTTGACATTTTTTGCTACAGTCACTTATTTCTGAAAGAGAATATACTTATATTTATACTAAATAAAGCTTATATTTTAACATATCATATTCATATCAACATGGACTATCAAAGTAGCTGCGTTAAACTGTCATGGTCAAACGGAATGCTGTTCAACAGTGAGAGATTTTGTTGCAAAAAGCTACATAATGCAATAAAAAAAATCTGTGTCCCTTTTATGAATTTCTGTAAGTCATGCATTATTATAAATTTCACAGCTGTAAATTCTATTTCAACTTGGTTAAAGATTTCTGTCTTTTCTATTTCTCAAGCCTCCAAAAGCCACTTTATTATATATGCCTTATGTAATACAGTCTACCTGTGGAGGCAGAACTAAGGCTAGGGTTTCACTTAGTGACACCTACTTTAAAAGTATTTTCAAAGAATTCATTTAAAAAATTCTGGATTTGCATAATATATTTTGGATTGCAATCTACATGTAGCAAAAGTTATGTTTTATTTACCTATCTTAATATACTAGACTGCTTTCTAAATAGGACATATTTATTTATTTAATTAAGATTAAATAAAACCTCCTTCCCTTTGGAGGGTAAGGAAAGCTTGCTTTTTTGATAGTTCTTAATTAATGATAAAATAATTGCATAGAGTGAATGCACTGTAATGACTAAGGCTCCTTCACACTTTGCAGATTTTGCTGCATTAAGTATTCTGTGGAACTTCCACAGATTTTAAGAACAAACAATGCATGAAAACAGAGCAAATTTGGGCCTAAGTGTGTGGGTGGGTGAAATAGAGGATTTAAAGGGATTAAGACTTATTGGAATACCTTATATAAAAGATGTTGTCTGTATAACAGTGCAAGTAAGGAAGAAAAAAAAAACAGTCAGGGGTACATTAGAAGTAGGATGTGTAGTTTTGATATTAAAAGAAATTTAGAAGCTCAGTAATAAATCTAAAACTTTAATATCTGTCTGTAAATTACATATCATCAGATTGTTTTTCCTGATGACATTTAAATATGATATTCAAAAGTTGTTGAAAGTTAATCCATGCAGCTGAGCTGGACGTGGAGAGATTTATCCAAAATTCCTGCATTATTTAGCATACATTAAAATAATAACTATATAATGATGAAAGGTGTCTTGTTACAGAGATCAGAGAGATCTTTCCACAGGATGCCAGTCCAAAAGCTGTGTTAACTGGTAGGAACTGGCAGGATCCATTCCTGAATTCATCAGCTGCTGAGAAAGACCAGGAGCAATCTGGAGACCAGCAGCAGGCTGAAAAGCTGCCATTTCTATCAGCCCACTCAATGGGCACAGTATTGCAGGGATATGGAAAATGCACTGTGCCCATCCAGCCACACAGAAAATGTCCTCATGAACTCCTAGCACCCCTGACAAATATAGATGCCATATACTACTTTGAATAGAAAATCCTGGTACAAATTAATTTTACTGTTGAATTCAGTGGAAAAAACTATTACCTGAGATATAAAATTTGCTCCTGGCTAATTCTGCTTTACAGGTATGGGGATAATAGTAAGGACAGAGTGAAAGGTTCTGTTTCTGTTAGGAAACTATGTACATTTTTAGGCAACTTAGCATCTTTGTTTTGTAGGCTGCTTTCCACAGTGTGACTCAGAAGGATACTACTTAATATGAGACCCAGAGCAATGTTAATAAGAAAAAAAATAACCAAAATAAATATATATATTCTTTTTCTCCTTTTAGTGTCTACTTAGGTAAACTTTAGGACAACTTTATGACACTTAGCTAGGTGCAAAAAAAAAACCCCAAGCACCCCACAAAAAACTGTGCAAACATAAGTGGATAATAGATATAATTAATGTCTGAAAACATTTATAGGCTTTATATATATTTATGGTGTGTCCTTCTTCTAAAGATACATAAAAGCATTTTATGATTAAAGATATCATTTGTAAAAAAAGGAAAAACCTGTTGAAATGATTTCATTTAAAGAAAGGAATAGAAAGGCACATGAAGGATATTCAAAACAATGAATACAATTAGTAAGTCAACCTGAGTACTCTCTTAGGAAAAGAGATCACGTGGTTTCTGGGTTTTAATCAGCCTAAGCAATTCCTCTTACACAGTGAAATTAGTTAAACAAATGATAAAACTTTGTATGTTGTCACTTTTAACCTTCACTCTAAATTATTAATTGCCTTATGGAAGCCTCCAGAAATGTCAGCATTAGTCCTAGAAGTTTTAAATAGGTGCACAAACTGACAATCTGCTCACTAGACACTGATTACACAAAAGAGGTGCAGAGAGGTAAAAAAGTTGCCTAAATTCACACAGGATTCCTTATTTGGTAGCATACAGCCAACTCATATAGGAAAATCTTGCACCATGTAATCTTTCTGACTGATTCCAAGTTTATTTCTACAGGAAAAGCTATGGGCACACACAAATGCTTTCAGGATAACTACGCAAAACAACCACATAAATACACATAAATATTTGAAATGTAGTTATGTATATTTTATACTGCAATGCAAAAAGGCCATATATGAGAATCAATTTATTAAAAGAAAATTTAAGTTCAGTGCTATGAAAATCTTGATAATGAGACACACCAGCTATTGGATAGTTTCTCAAGAAAAGCAATTGAAGTGAAAGTCATTGAATATTTTAGTCACCACTTTGATTACTTTTGAACATCTTAAAATTGCATGCAAATGGCATATTGAAGGAAATGCTATCTAAAATTATATGAATGAACTGACCAAAACCCCATGATTTCTTGGGGATGAAAAAAGCTTTTCAATTAGCTCATGTCTATTTTTAGTGACCTATATAGATCTTTTTTTCATTAAAGACATAAACCGTGTATTTATAGATTAAGATATAACAAAAATGCTAAAATAAAGCCAAATATAATAGTGCAAATACCTAACAAATGTCACACCAGTCTTACGAAACAAAACAAATCCTCCTAAGGCTTTTTTTAATTAGAGCTGCAGTGAACCTTTTCACCATTGTTACAAACACTGATAAACAGACTTCTCATAACTTCTGATCTTTAGATGCCATTATGGGACTCTCGGCTGCAAACCTGAATGCATTCCCTTAGGTCCAGACTGAGGATTGAACCTAAAACATTGACAACTGCACCAAACCAGTGGGAAATTTATTCTGCATTTAGTTGAAGCCAGTCAAGCCTCTGAACTTACTGGCAGCATTCAGAGCAGGAATATTTTGTGGAGATATTGTTCTACGTGTACTTTTTATATGGTTTCTATAGGTGTTTGCTAAGCAGGCTAGAGGATGAACTCTACTGTGCTGATTAGACAGGAGAAAGAAAATTGGAGAGGGTAAGTGTGACTGGAATAATAAGAAAGTCTGCAGAAGGAGAAATATATATTAAAGGAAAAGTAATGTCTTGGTGTGAGATTAAAAAAAAACAACACTCCAACTTGTTGAAAAGGTCATACGTAGCTGTAAGTCCAAAAAAAGTGAATCAATTACAATGCAAAAATAGAGAACACCCTGTTTGTTTTCAAAAAAACCATATTGTGAATCAAATAGACTACTTAAAGTTAGTATTTTAAAGTGTAATTGAAAAAAAAAAGTGTTGAGCAGGCTATGGTAGAAAAAGGCAAAACCAGCAATGGAAGAAAGTATTAATGCATGAAGAAATGTCTTTCTTTTTCTCCAGGTTTAGTAAAAGCTAAAATATCAGGTTTCAGTTATTTATTTTGAGAGCAGTCTTATTTGCAATGTTCGCTTATTTTAACATTAATTTAGTAATAGTTCTATATTGTACCAGAAGTGAAATGATAAAATCACAATTAAGAAGACTGAATTGAGAAAAAATGTACAGTATTCTCCTCTTTGGAAAGAAGTACCACCTGATTTCATATGGGTGTAATCTTGGTGTTCTTTTACTTCCATAACTTTCAAAATTTGTGTGCTGCAAAGTAATTTGTAAGTACTTGAAAAATAAGGCTTTCCATTAAAAAAAAAATCACATAACTTTGGACAGAAACTTTTCTCTTATATTTCATCACAGCGCTTTTTTTTTTTTTTTTTTTTTTTTTATGTTTAAGAGGAAAAAATACATGAAGCATTCAGATTTTCTTTTTTTATTTGGTTATATTAGAACAGATCCAAAAGTCTGGAAATAGCTAGAGGAGTAACAGTAAAAGAGCAGTGAGAAAGAGGAGTAAGGTTTGGGTTATTTTTCCTGAGATTTGATAGATTCTGCCTTCATCTGAGAATTTTCACAAGCAGATACCCTCCTGAAAGGATATTTACATTAAAGAATAAGTTGCATAGCTACATCTGCTACGCATTGAAGGTTTTTTGTTTTTGTTTTTGTTTTATTTTACCAATTCTAGCTTTTGTCTAAGATGTATATTTTCCTGGTTTTGTTTTCCAGTTTATACTGAAATAAATTTCTGAAGTATGACTCCTTGAGGCTCCTCTTTCTTTTGTCTTGCTCTTTCCTCTACCTACCCTCTATCAAAATTACTCAACCAATGTCTTCAGTGGGTAGTTAGGCTCACATTCATCATGAATTTGTCTTAATCTATGTTCTACCCTGTTTATAAAACAGTAACATTGTTGCCCACTACTGTGAAATCTCCTTTGTGCATTTCAACACCTGGACTTTGAGGCACAGTTCTATACTGAAAATCAATTTATTTTCCTTCTTATTTTTCCCACCTGCAGTTGTCTTACACATTCATAGTGCATAGGTATAGTGCAGCCATATGGGAGACAGGGTATTTGTATTCCTCACTTGCCACCTGTGTGATCAAAAATGATACAATAAAAATGTGCATGTCCTATAAACATGCATTAATTGGATGTGAACAAAAGAAGTTAGATAGCTTGGACACATGGATAAATACTCAACCTGAGCTGTTACATATGCTTGAAATCATGCAAGTGTTTTCACATTTATAGACAAAGAATGCCATATTTATTATCAGCACTGGGAAAATTTATGCTTTATCTCAAAATGATGTTAAGCAAAGCTGTATATGTTCAACAATTTAGAACCATCTGTCATTGAGAAAAAAGGTAACTACCAAGTCAGCCTGAGGTCAGAGATAAACTATAACTTGAAGCTATAGTTTATAGCAGGCAAAAATAAGCCTTTTCTGTTGAGGCTAAATAACCAGTAAGGTAAACCACCCATGAGGCATCCAGCTGGGAAGTGACTAACAGAAGCTTCAAGGTAAAACAGCTTCCTCCATACTTACTGAACTACTATTTATATTGTTGTAAGTATCCTAAAACTTCCATCAGCATTTATGAGGGAAAAAAATATTGAAAAATCAAATAGAAGACAAATCAGTTGTTAACTGTTTAAAGTATAAATTATAAATAATTTAATGGCTCACTTTGATAAATATTTTGAGGCCCATTTACTTAGTCTATTAAGCAAAAAATACACATAGCCTTATGAAAATCATTTTGAAATATTGATATGAGCTTGGTCTTATCCAACTGTTAAAGAAAACTTAGTAATAGCTGTCATGACGTATAATTTGATGTCACCCCACA
>JANHFX010022090.1:0-34784 GCA_027560015.1 Chloroceryle amazona | reverse complement strand
GAAATTATCACATTTTCTTCTATAGGTCTGTAAATATAGTTGGTAAATATTCAACAACCTGTTTTTTGGTTTTCTGGATTTTTTTTTAAGACACTTTTTCATTTCTAGTGACCTGTTCTTGGCAAATAACTCATAACAAGATTATGGAAACAGTGAAAGAAGCATAATGGGAGTGGTCTTGTAGGGCTTTTCTAACTTCAACCTTTACTTTTTACCAATAAATAGTATTATAATAACTGCCAATAAAAATTCTGGCAGTAAGCTAAATGTTTTCATTCTAGACATTCAATTTCACACAGAGCGTGAATGGATGCAATTGATAATGGGACATTTGAAAAGACAAAAGTGAACTTAGTGCTCAATACACATCAATTACAATAGGAAAAATCATGAAGACAGTATACCAATTTTGTCACTAAATATCCTTTAGAATGTGATGAAATGCTAAAAGAAAATTTAAGTAAAATTAACAGTGGTGCATCAACTGTTAAAATACTGTATTGCTGCAATTTAAAAACCTATACATTTGCAGATCAGCGAAATCAAGCCAAACCTTCATCTCATAACTAACATTAGACAAAGACCTGGTTATTTTTTGAGCAGTGATTTGTTGTTTCCAGAATACTAGGAAACCATCATGGTCTGATCACAGTATGTAGAGATTCCTAAACATCTGCTTTCCTGTGCTCGGAATTCATGGCTTCATTAGAAGTGTCAGTGAACACTGAAGCACAGAAATACATGACCTAATGTGAAAAAAAAGGCATGCGGGAAGGGAATGCAAGAAACCATTTTTATCTTGCAGAGATTCCATTTTTTTTACTGTTTATAATATGAATTGCCAAAGAAAAGCACTCAGCATTTTTGTGTCTGAAAACTACACATGCTATGGACAGTTTGGAAAATGACTTGGGCTCCCAAAAGATGAGATCTAAACTCTATCACTTAAAAAAAAAAATAATAAAAAACACACACAGGAAAATGGACACTAAAAAAGAACATGTTCTACTATGGTCCAGTGCAATGACCTTATGGGTCATTGTGTCAAAAAGACCTCTTGAATTACTATAATCAGCATTGGCTACTTTTGGTTATATTGCATTATTTATTCTCCTGAGGCAGAGAAATGTGACTACTGTAAAGTGAAGGATGGTACAATCAGCTCATGGTGCTCTTTGTGCTCTCAAAGAAATATTGAGAAGTACTGAGAAAATACACCTTTTTTGTGTCTTTAAAGACACTCAAACAAAAAAGAAATTTTTTAAAATCTTGTACAGTACTTTTCATTTCTCATTTACTCTTACACATAAAAAGCAGGTTGTTACAATATCGCATCTGTAGCTTTCCAATCTCCACATGTTATTTCCACTCCCACTCACAAAGGTTGTTATCAAACCACCCTCCAGGTTATACAATTTCTCTGTGCAACATCCCTAGATAGAAGGGCTATGAGTTCCTAGATGCAAAGGTCCACCTGAATATCCGCATCTCTTTTGTGTGAAGATTATTTATTATTTGTCTCTCAGGAGTTGCCAACCCCCCCCAGAAAAGATCAAAAGGCTATTGTACTGTCCCCAATATATGCGAATAACGATAACCAATTACTTCTTTAAAAGCTTCCAATCTAAATAGAAAGGTAGGCAAGAGTGAGGAGTGATAATAATGATGTAAGACACTTAGTAGGACAGCCAGAAATAGAGACAAGTTCCCTGAAACAGGTCCCTGACCCTGTTTGTAGTAACTCTTAGACCTACAGGTTACATGGAATACTGTTGGGTACAGAGTGTATTTACAACTGCTTTCCTTATAACCTTTGCTACACATGGCAGGCACACAGTGAAGTTTTCTACTACATATTTTTCAGCTATATTCAATCTCTAGACATCTATTATTCATCACAATTTCTTCAGTCACTATTACAAATAATGACTGTTGGGACTGTTGAAGCACTGTCCTAGACACCTATAGTACTCATCAAACTCCTGTCAGCTGCACACAGATTAACAGTCATTAGGTTTTTCATCTGAGGTCTTCCAATAAAAACCCAGCTGATTACCCAGTAGAAAATGAAAAAATGAACGTAGCAATGAATGAATCAAGTTTAAAAACATTTAGGTCAAAATTCAAAGTATTTCTCGACATGTGACCAGATCTGTTGTTGTTGTCGTCACATTTTTCACCTTACTTGTTTTCTGCTGCAAAAAACCTGCTGCCCTGATTCTAAAAGAACAGACCTTTCGCTGATACTGCCATTTACTTAATGGTCCACCTTTGAGTAGATTTCTGTTCTGGATTATTTTCTTTAAATCTTAAATATATCTAGATTATGAGAAAAACAATTCAAATGATTCCCTCTGTCATAGTGCAGTTCTTTGGAACGCTGAGGAAGCTGGATAGTGGATGGACATAGTGGAGAGCCAGACAGACTCATCTTCTCTGCTCTGTCTCAGCAAGACAGGTATGAGCATAACACCACAGTTATCACATCTTATTACAATAAATTTTAATTTTCACATATGAATTAGATTATTTAGAAACAGAGTTTAAAAGTTAGACCTTTGCACTATATACCCAGAACTTTCCAACAGTGGCTTTTGTCTTTGACTAATGGCTGATAGTATCCACTCACAGTGCTTTCTTGGATTTTGGTTACCAGGTAAAAATGGGTCTATATCAGAAACTTAGAAGATAATTGGGACTATCATTTGTTTCATTGAGAAGGACATGCTGGTCAAATAAGTAGCTGCTGAGTTGCTATGCTGTCTGTAGAAACAAAAAAAAAAAAGAAAAATACTGTGTGTCATTGACCTGATTTCATCCAGAAGACCAGGAGAAAATTCTTAAGGGCAGTTTCTCTCCCTGTCCATAACACAATAGGGAAATTCAGCTGAGGATGATTGTCTCCCTCAAAAGACCCCACCTGGAGTACTGCATTCAGCTTTGGGGTCCCCAGTATAAGAAAGACCTGTTGGATCAGGTCCAGAGGAGCCCACAAAGATGATCAAGTGGCTGGGACACCCCTGCTGTGAGGACAGGCTGAGAGAGTTCAGGTTGCTCAGCCTGGAGAAGAGAAGGCTCTGAGGAGACCTTATTGCAGCATTCAAGTATTTGAAGGGGTCCTACAGGAAAGCCAGGGAGGCCTGTTTTACAAAGGCTTGTAGGCATGGGACAAGGGGTAATGGCTTGAAACTGGAAGAGGGGAGACTGAGATTACAAATTAGGAAGAAATTATTCACTCTGAGGGGGGGTGAGACACAGGGACAGGTAGCCCAGTGAACTTGTGGATGCTCCACCACTGGAAGAGTTCAAGGCCAATTTGGATGGGTCTTTGAGCAATGTGGTCTAGTGGAAAGTGTCTCTGCCCATGGCAGGGGGCTTAGAACTGGATGAGGTTCCAACCCAAACCATTCCATGATTCTAGGACTGTTATCTTGATGACTTAAGATTAGATTGAACTACAAATATATGAGGGGAACCAGCTGGTACAAATATGAAAATTGCATTATTTTCTCTAGTTTGTTTTTTTTCTGCTGTTAATCCAAGTGATGTACACTGAAGCAAACAGGAGTTATTAGTGAGAATTTTGATGTAATACTTAGATACATTTATATTATTAAGAAAAACACAAGATACTCTGTAACAGCTAATGCATCTTTATCCCCAAGGAAATGAAGCTCTATCAATAGAAAGTACAGAGAAAATTAAAATAAATAAATAAATGCAAATATTTTATATGTTTGAAATGGAAAGAGCAACAGTTCTGTGCTGAAGAAACAGACCAAGCCAAAGCATGTACTGAAGATAGAACCTAAAGTAATTTCCCAATATAAAATACAGTTGGATTAAGGAAAGGCTTTGCTGGGAAAAAAAAAAAACAACAAAACAGATGGAAACCTTCACAGAGGCTGCCAGATCTGGGCATCCCAGTGTGCTTTAAAAAATGAAAAAAGCAAGCTACACAATTTCATTACTGCTAAATGGAAAGTCAGAAATAAATGGTTATGGTTGTTTGGAAATCTCTTCTATGTGTGAAATTGATTTAATTTGTTCCAGTTTTGACCTACTTAAGACAAGGGGAAAAAAAGAAGGTAAAAAGAAGAAAGAAACTAAGGGAAGTGTTTTACCTAAGCCAGAGTATTCACCATGAGAGGTACCAGCTGTGCTGTTATACCAACTGCTTGCTACAGAAACTTCAGGGTAACAGACTTCCTGAAATAGACTAAAATAAATTAAGCAAAAGTATAATAACTACTATGCACTTGTACTCTGGAAGACTCAGATATTAAAAGCTGCCTGAACTGCATAATAGTGAAGCAAAGATTGTGGCTACAATCCTTTTTTTTTTTTTTTTTTAATGAAGATAAACATTGATAGAAAACAGTTCAGAGTTTCTGCTACCTTATTATTCAACCATAAATTATTTTTACAGTATGACCATATTCACAATTTCATATATGTCCAAAAAAGTTATTCTGATATTTAATCACAATGACCAACAGATGTATTTGAAAATTGTTGATTGAGATTAAATTCTACTCTCTTACATCACCCAAGTTTTCAGTTTTAAGGAGTATAGCCAAAAATACAGGCTTAGAAAGAGAAATACCTTTTATAAAAGAACTAATTGAGAGGCTGGACAAAAGAACCCATGACAAGAGATTAAGAAAGACATATGGTGATTATTTTTGTTAAAAAATTCAGCTGTTCATGTATTTTAAAGTAGCCTGGATTTTCTAAAAAGGATGCTGACAGTTTTTATCATATTTTCTAAATTACTTTTTATATAAAAGCTGATTTACTTTTAATATAGTGCTGATTATAGTGGTGACTTTCTTTACTGTCCATATTCCCTCTCTATGTACAGTTCTGACAAATTTTCTTGACAGTGTAAGGCTAGGTCCAAATGCTACACAATACACTCATTTTAAACACCCAATTCAATTACTATGAAAAAAAAAAAAGAATTAAAATAACAGACCTTGTGAAAATTGGTATTTCTTGTCATGGAGTTTTTCTTCTCTCTGTCTCAAATAGAAGAGCTTAAATTTTTGTTCTGCTTTATTTTGTCTTGATAAATCAGTCATGTAAAGTTTTTTTTTCCATAAATACTTTTTCCTAAAGCCTGTTTCGGTCCCTTTTACACAGCAGTCTGCCTGCTCTAATTGTCCTTGCAGTGACAGGACAAGTAAGGTATTTTTATTACTTCATTTCTGCTTCATTTGATTCACTTAGAAAAAGGAAATTAACAAGTCTTTAAGAATAATTTGGACATATTCCTGATATTTATCTTTATAAATCCAACTCTGGGAAAATAACTAGAGGTAACATTCAAGAGTTACGCTACAGAGTACGAGTGTTCATCTATCCCTCTGGGTTTTCATCTTTATTATGAGAATATCTTTAAAATGTAAACAGAACCTGAGAATAAATGTACATCAAGTGGCTATCTTGCTTAAAGTATGATCCTTAATTTAAAGTTATTTTGTCAAGCCTGTACATTATATTTATCTAATTACATATATACAACAGAGACTGAAGACATTACTACATCTGGATTTATGCAAAAGCTATTGTCACAATTTCAGTCTGTACACAGAAAGCCTGAAACAGAGCTGAAGGTCAAAATCACATTCCATTATAAGCCAGAAGCATTTTACTCTTCATTTAAACAACCATGCTTTTAGAAAGAATAGAGACGTGATCTGATTCTGCTGCTGAACTTCTCTGTGCTATTTGTTCAAAAATTACAGAGAAAAGGCTGCATTTTAATAATCTGCCAGCTTTATGATTTACACACAATGTCCCTTCATGGTCCCTTGGCAAAGGCTTCATAGCAGCATGTTACAGTGTTTCAATGGGTACAGTGCAGAATTTATAAGGCTTTGTTATTTTCATAAAACACTTTATACAATATTTACTACTATATTATGCAGGCATTATCATGAATAGTTAAAACTGTAGTTTAGTTGTCAAGATAATGAAATAAACCATGTTTTGTGGTGAATCATCATGTAGTGATGCATCACCACTTTCATTCTGTTCCATTCAGTTATTCACTAATATGGCAAAAGTGAAAATTTCTCAAGAGTCCACACTTGGAATTAGAGACCTTCATCTATATACTGAAAGAAAAAGTCAAGTAAGTGTCTGATCTGTCAATGTAACTTCATTTTAAACTTCCTGGAAGGCTTCTTAAGACAGAAGTTGTAGTACTTCAAAAACACACTTCTTTATAGATAATTTTATTTTACGATTAGCACAGCTCAGTTGCTTCCAAACTCAAGGAGACAGTTGCTTCAATATGATGAGCAGCAAGAAATGTACAGTTTATTTCTTTGTTTTAAGCCATAAATCCAGAACAAAGGAAGTCCACATTTCATAAACCATAAATAATGGAAAAATGTAGAACTGAGGGAAAAGTCAGATCTCCAGAACATGTCAAGCTTTCACTGAGTCGAAGTTCTTACCTACTGATGTTAAACACTGAGAGATGATGTTAAAACGCTTAGAAGATAATGCAAACACAAGACACTAATTTTAAATGCTGCTAGAGCTAACTGCATTTGACCATTAAGCTTTATACAAAGGTGAACTCTCCTCTGTATTTGACAAAATTAGAAGTTGTCCACAAAGAAGGAAAGTTAACCCACTAACTTCGCTTTGATTTCAAATTCAATAATACTTTTATGTTTTATCTTCAAATACAGCCTGTCATTTTGAAGAACAAGATGCATGAGAACTCTCACAATGAAAGTTACACTACAACATCTGTTGTGAAATGCTCAGAGGAGGGAAAGAAATGCCTAAATACATACTTCTACAGCTAAGCACTATCAAAATTCAAAATGCTTCAAAAGCTAAGACACAAAGTCAAAATGTACCTGGCATAATAATATGAAAAATTCTTCTGCACCCAGAATCACTGTTTCCATTCTTCTAGTTCCTCTCACGTGAGGTGTTGGAGCTGCTTTTAAAACTTGCAACCTAACCAAACTTCTTGGCTCTAGGTCTAATAATAACATGATCCCTGATACCACTACAAAGCCTTGAGTAACAATGATTATCTAGTGTTTACAAGGTTTAAAATATTTAGCCAGTGTTAAATACATGGGCTGCCTATAAATTCACTGATACAAAAGCTAAGAACTGTGGATACAGCCAGCATGCTAACCAAGGACTCATCTATGTGAATTACTAAAAACTGATGAGAAATGTGTTTTGTTTGGGCTGAAAGAAGAGAGAATATCTTCAAAATACAGAGCGTTTGACAACATGCACCCAGAGAAACTAGAGAGAGAGAGCAGCAGCAGTTATCAGCCCAAGATACTTAGAAACATATAATAATAGAATCATTTTGTTTGGAAAAGCTCTTTGAGATCAAGTCCAACCATTAACCTAACACTCCCAATCTCACCACTAAACCATGTCCCTCAGCGACACATCTCCACAGCTTTTAAATTCCTCCAGTGATGGGGACTCCACCACTGCCCTGGGCAGCCTGGGCCAGGCCTTGACAACCCTTTCAGGGAAAAAGTTTTTCTTAATATCCAACCTAAACCTTCCCTGCCACAACTTGAGGCTGTTTCCTCTTGTCCTATTGCTTGTTACTTGGGAGAAGAGACCAACCCCACCTGGCTCCAGACCCTTAAAGTCCTTCTTGGAGTGAGGGGACTGAAACTGAAGCCAGGATTTGAGGTTCAGCCTCACCAGAGCTGAGTACAGGGGCATAATCACTTCCCTAGTCCTGGTGGCTGCACTAGTGCTGAAACAATACTTGTTTCTTTTCTGAAGGCTGTGGTTCACACAAGCATGTATCAGAATGGCTTGTGATCTATTTCCTGGCTTGGGCACTCACAGATTACCGAATCACAGTAAATCAGTGCCAACTGGGGTTTAATTTATTAAACTGGCATAGACTAAAGTGGTTCAGAAGCTGCTTCAGGAGCTTTTTAGACAGCAGTAGTTTGGATGGATAATCCAGAAGACTCTGGTCTGATTATTTCATTAATCTGAGAATTTACATCCCTTTTGAGGAAGTGCAGCTTTAGTTATATTCCTACTCGTTTAGCATTTCCACACTTAATTTTTGAGTCACTTGTACTCTAGTTCTAGCAATGTTCTCTTCTGTGAATTTATGTGTTAAAAGTGCAACTTTCTGTGCATCGCTTAGCAAGCTTCATGAGAAATTATTGTGGAAGGGTAGCTGAACAAGAACAGGTGGTAATTTCAGGCAAATGTCTTTAATGTTCCTATGGAGATCAGCATCTGCAGTCCCCTACCTGAAAGCTGGAGAGAAGTATTGCCTCACTGGGATTCATAACCATAAGGACTTTTAAGAATACAATGTCTGAGTTCAGTCTCACAGAAATATATCTGAGGAAGGAAAGGAAGAGGAGTTGTGAACTTCTTATTCTCTTCTTAAGGAATCCTTTCAGGAATCCTTAAGGAATACCGTGTCAAAAGTAGGCAAAGAAGGTATGTTAAGTCTTGCAGTATCACACAGCAACCTTTCTGCTCACAAATCTTCACTGTTGAAGGCTGATGTTATTACTGATATATTACTTTAAGTAAATGCAAGTCATTGCTTTTGATCAATGATGAGTATAGTGGGAGATTATTTTCTCCCTTTTCTCACCTTACTGCTTGTTCTACCACAGGGCTAGTTTAGGCCTATCCCAACACACAATATGGGAGGAACAAGGATATCAAGGTCACCGCAGTATTCCCCAACTAGCACTTGAAATTACTGTGCTGAAATCTGAGCTTTCCTTCTATCTAGTCTGTCAGAATTGCTGAGGGATGGAGGCAGAAAAACTGACCTTGGATATCACTGAAGACACAAACTCACTGAAAGGTGTTCAGGAGGAAGAAGTGATTATTTCTCAAACCACAGATCACAGTATGTCTATTTAGTTATTTATTTTGCTGCTGTTTTCAATGGGAAGGCATCAAAGCCAGGCTCTGGGGATCTAACAGAAAGTGCCATCTGTGAACAGTAACAACAATAAAGTAAGACATAATTCAGAAGCTAACTTCCACTATCTAGCATGAAGTATCTGGGATTTTAGTCCACCTGTCAACTGTTAACTATAGCCAGAGATTATAGTATTTTGTGATTGATAAAGGAGGTCACTAAATTAATCCTGCTTCTTAATTGCAGTGTCAGAAGAGGACTGTATTTGTATGACGCATTTACATCACAGACGTGGTATTTTGGCCCTGATTATTTCCTATGTTTTTTAATTTAATGTCATACTTGACAAAATGCTGAAAAGTTTAAAAATATCATGCTAGTTGGAGGATGTCATGGTTTAACCCCACCTGGAAACTAAGCACCACACAGCTAGCTGCTCAGTCATTCCTCTACTTGCCAGTGGGATGGGGAAGAGAATGAAAAAACAAGAAAAACTCATGGGTTCGGATGAGAAGAGTTTAATAAATGAAATAATAATAAAATATTATTATAATAATAGAAACAATAATAATGTTAATGAAAAGGAAGATAACAAAAAGAAAGTGATATTAAACCCAAGAAAGACAAGGGATACACAATGCAATTGCTCACCACCTGCTGACAAATGCTTGGTCAGTCCTAAACAGTGATTGTCTCCTCCTAGCCAGCCCTCCCCAGTTTATACACAGGGCATGACATTATATGCTGTGGAATATCCCTTTGGTTTGTTTGGGTCAGCTACTCAGGCAGTGTACCCCTCCAGCTTCCCATGCCCGTCCAGCCTTCTCACTGACAGGGCATGAGAAACTGAAAAATTCTTGATTTAGTATAAGCACGACTTAGCAAGAACTGAAATTATCATAGCGCTACCAACATTATTCTCATATTACATCCAAAACATAACACTATACCAACTACTAGGAAGAAAAATAACTTAGTCCTAGCTGAAATCAAGACAGAAGACAGACTACACAACCTAATATTTTTGCTCGTAATTTGTGGAAGATCCTTGAATAACCTGCTGATTCCACAATAGCAGGGGCTCTGACATGTATGCTTTAAAGGCATATGAAGAATGTTTTCATTCTAGTGCAAGCCTTGGTGCAAGACATACTCAAAAAGCCATTTCTGGGTGCCAGTGATTTTGGCTTTTATTCCTATTCCCTGACGGACTAGCAAAGTCATAAACTCTCTGAAGTTGTGCAAGTCACTTCAATGTTTCTAAGCCTCAGTTACTCTATCATTATTCAGTAAAAAAATGGGAATAAGAATACTCAGATTTCTAAATTATTTTGAGATCTGTTTGGGTTTGTACAGAGCAGGAATGGAGCACATTCCTAAATGTCCAGGCTGCATTTTCAAGCTTAAGGTGCCATAAGAAGATATTATTTTTGTGAGCGTAGATAAATTAAATAGATTAAATGGTTCTGATTTATCCCATAATACATTATTGAAATTTTTTAAATATGCATACTGTAGTTAAGGACTAACTGCTCTTATCACAACAAGCCAAGAGTTAGTTCTGCTTTGTTTAGGCAGGAATTAGATGACCTTAAGGAAACCATTTAATCTATCTCAATATGCGAACAGATCACACACAATAAGAGAAACATTTTTACACTATGTCTTAGACAATAGCTTTGTTTAAAACTAACCTGGTTATCCCTGAATAGCACTGTGGCATGCTATGTTGAAATACTTTGTGTTTCATTTTGACCATATGCTCATAAAGGTTAGATCAACCACTATAGCACCCATCAAGCTCCACTTACAAAGGTTCTGTAAGTGCTTTTCAAAATATTTTCAATAAAGCAACAAACTATGTAATTATTAAAAAGTGAAAATGCATTCGAGGGTTTCATACAGATCAGCAACAATCATCAAGCTCAGGTTTGTTTCACAAAATGAAGGCCTTGTATATGGCTTGTAAAGAAAGTGACAATTACTGGCTTGAATTAAACAAGAATCTTCACAACATACTGGATGAAATTCTCCCAACCTGAGCTTCATGAGCTATAGTGAAACTGGGCTTTCTAACATAGTAATTACTCCCTAATCCACAGATGAAACCTGCTACAAGAAGGGTATAAGGTTACCTGAGCTGAAAATTAAGCTTTCCATCTATATGGCAGAGATAAAGGTTAACATGACCACACCACACATACTTTGAAAGTAAGAAAGTTGCATCCAAATTTGTTATTCTCCACTTAGTCCTATTAACTTGGAAGTCAATACTGTATGATTTTTTGACAATAACAAAGGGAATGAACAGGTCAAATTTAAGTGTTACCAGATTTACAGATTACAATTATTTTTTGATGTTATTTTATTTTTTTACAATTATTTTGGAAAAAAACCTGTACCTATATCCAGCCTCATATTGAGGTATTTGACTGTATTCAAGGTTCTTCCAAACTGATCAGGGTTCACTGGAAAGATTTGTGACATCTCAGAAACAAAGACAATATCTTTCTTATTGCTATGGACATTGCTTCCTAGAACCTCAAAAATGGCTTTGGGTGTCCCTTGAAATCCAGGCTGAATCTTGGAAATAGGTGGTTGATACAGATAGAGGCTTTTAGAGACCACACCACTTTATAATGTTTTATAGCCTCCTCATCACCTCATCATCCTGAGAAAGGTGATTTATGGCTCTTATAACCAGTTACTATCTGGATCTGACTGTCATAATTAAATCTTTCTCAAAATTATATTAAAAAAGGTTTTCTCCAGGCCATGAATTGTCTTGGAATAGAAGGCAATCAGATGATATAGAAATCTGAATAAACTTCAAACAAAATAAGTGACATGGAATAAAAAGGATTTATGACTTCGAACATGAAACTAGATAATAGCATTTATAAGCCTATAAATTTAAAAGCTCCCAGAGTAATTTAATAGCATTTTGGCGATACTGCCAGATGAGAAGTGCATAAACAGAAGGTTCCTTTGATTATCGGAGTGTTTGCTTCTGAAAATTAGAACACAGCCATTTATCAGAGGGTGTTTCAAGGATATAATCAGTTGAAGATATTCAAGAATTGGGGTAATTTAGTATGCTGAATGTCAATCAAACTGTCAAAACATGAAGCAATGTGCTAATGTAAATGCGAAGTATGCATATGCTAAGGTGACATGGTAAAGGAATAAGGGACAGTCATGTTCCTGATGTGTTACAGTACTTTGAATACAGTCATGAATGTGTGAATTCAAAGGATGTACCTGCACAGTTTCAAAATGCAGATATATATAAAATGAATGATGAGCTTCAATTGTAAATTGCTGTTATTCTGAGAGATATCAAATAATATCTCCACTTTGTCACTAGTTGAAAGAAGTATGTAGAAGAAGGGCATGACACTTTCACAGTGTCTTTCTGAATTTTGTAACAGCATCAGAAGAGACCTTCAAGTAGGAGCTTTCTGTCATGGAAAACTCATCTTCTAAGGAGGGGTTTCAATCAAACTGAAAATAGTCAAGAGCCACAATAGTACAGTTATGTCGGTAAAGAGGCAAAATGAAAACAAGCTGATAGCTCAGCTTCCCAGAAGGACAGATCTTGATGACATCTGTTTTCTGTGGTCAAAAGTTCTGTCACAGCTCAGTTTCTACATGAGACAAAAGTTTTCTTTTTCCTGAATATGATTTTCCAGATATCCTGATATAAATCTTGGGACCACTGACTGATAACTAATAATCATTTAAGAAATATTGAGAAATGAATATCATTTAATATTATAATATTAATAATATTATCAATTAATAATCATTTGAGAAATATTGAGAAATTAATATTACTAGGTCTTGTGCTATATTTTGGGTCATAATTACATACTTTTTGACTAGCCATGTAAGATAGCATCTTTGGTTTTGTGGTGTTTGTTTGTGGAAAATGCGTTGTATAGAAGTTAACAGTTTGCTATGAGACTTTTGGGTTGATTTAGTTATATTTTACATTTTTCTTTCCTATGTCTAAATATTTCACTTTTGGAAAGTTAAATATCTTTATGATTTTCTGTCAAATATTTGCAGTTATCAATGCTATGCAAAAGAAAATATAGGACATAAAGGGACATAAACTGATCGCTGCAAGACAACAAGGAATACTTTTTTCTATATGTGACAAGCACAACTGTCTATGTACACAGTAAGATCTTGCTACCCTCTTTTTGAAAGAGTTGATCAGTAAGACATTGTACTTAATGAACTGACAATAATCTCTGTCTAGCAAAAAAAGAATATGCTTTTTTACAGCCGTATGTGTATCTATCTAAACAAACACATAACTTGAAACATCTTTCCCTCTGGAATTTACTTTGTGAAACATTTAATTCCCTTGTTTATTTTAAGCAGAGAAAGAATACATCTTTAAGCATAATTCTTCAGCAAACTAAACAATCTCTTAGTAAAAGACTAATGATTCATCCCTCAACAACATATATAAATTAAGTTTTTTGACATATGTTTTTCCATATATACCCCAGGCCTGGGTGCACAAAGAAATTATAAATCACAAATCTTCACTAAGTGAAACCCCCGAAGTAATTATCCATACTGCATGGCTCAGGCTCTCTTTATTCTCTTCTTCACCCCTTTGAGTCCCAGTACATAACAATAGTGACAAAAGAATTAATGAAAAGAAAGTGATGGGGTTTTTTAACTACTTCAATGTATTATACACATCTTAATCCTCAGATTATAATCTTTGAACTGAAATTACCTAAATCTCTATGGATGTCAGTTAATAAAAGTTAAACAAAATCAACTCTTCAGCTAAAACAGGAGAGACGTGCATTAATAGAACAAAATGTGTGTAATTTCTCTACTATATTTCATAACAAGCATTAGTTTTATTGTTGCATACAAGTTCTACCAAGAAAACCCTGTATTGAACAAGTTATGCTTCACATATCACAATGCCTTTGTCTCACAGAATTTAGACAAGAAAGGCAAAGATTTGAAGAAAAGACACATTATTTATTGTGGTTTATTCACAGATAAGATATCAAAACTTGTTCACTAAATGGAACTAAATTCCAAGATATATAAACTTTCTATAGCTGAGACATGAACTGATGCTACAGCCCCTGATTTAGGCCAGTTAGCAAAACTTAAACCCTTTCAACCATGTACTGTAAGTAGATGAAATTTGACTTGCCATTCAGTTAATCTTTTTACAACTTTTCCTCAGTCACCTGAAAAGGTGCTACCCATCTGTTACTGTTGTACTGCGCAAAGAACCATTCTGGAAAAGAGTGCAAATTTTTCTTTTTACTACTGTTCTGATCCCCCTATATTTGCCTATAAACAAGGACATTTGTGCATGCATAAACAGCTTTTAAATTCTGTGTTTTCCTTAGTTGTATTCTCACCAAACAATCCCATTTGTTCATTTATAGAACAGAAGCAATATCATGTACCTTACGTGACCAAATAAATAACAGAAATCACATTGTTCATGACAAGGTTAATATTCACACACTCTCTTTTAAATAATTAGTAATTGCAGCAAATAAAAATAATAATACTGTGTTCTATTCATTAAGAGATTCCAAAGACAGTAGGTGGCTAAACCTTTCAAATTATTCATTGCAAATAGTTCATCTAGTTCTATCGGTAACCGATGTCAGTTGGGTGCTTCCTGTCTCACAGCTGAATGTTGTTTCAGTGGCAATTTAAGTGTCAGGAACAAATAACGTATCTTTAATTCAGAATTTTCTCTGGTGTATCTATAAGAGATATATTTTTTAGGGCATACTATAGATTTAGAAGATTTTAGGGCATACATACAGATTTAGAAGATACACCTATCTGAAAGGCATGGATTCGTATTCCTCAACAATCTCTTGGTTAAAATTCCTATTTTGCTTAAGTCCCCATGGAAATTGTTGTTTTCTGACTGAACAGAAACAAAGACTTTAATACAAATAAGGCTTTGAAAGACTATTCTTTCCAAAAGTAGTAAAGAGACAACTGTTTAAAATTTCACTGCTATTATTTTTCTTATGCTGTCATGAATGAATATAACCTGATCATGCATAAATTTCAGCACTGGTTTGTGCTCTTATAGGCTCAGAAGGACTTGTCCTGGATGATATCTGAATAGGAGATTTCCCAGTACTGTGTAAGTGCTCTTTGAGTTAGTAACAATAATCCAGTAGTAGAGAACTGCTTGAGTCTATATTGATCATGCATTTGTGAAACACAGGAAATACAGAAAAACAGGTTCAAAACCTAAATTTAAAACACGTGCTTATTCAAAAACTACTGGGCTTCAGTGTAAATGTTGGAATCCTCTATTTTTTAAAAAAACCCCTACAGCTACACTGTAGTTTAAGTGATAAAGTTCAACTTGCTGACCAAATTGCATCTGAATTTTCTAAAATGACGGCAACATAAACTTCTTCCTAACCAGTTATTTTAGTCTATGTTGTACCAGAAAAAAAAATTGTGATGTTTGAAGTTACCCATCTGTGAGAGTAGAACTTTGTCCTCTATCTGTTGAAGTAGGTGACTGCAGAATCAGGACAATAGTTTGTAAAACCTTTGGGATCTTAGGGGTTAAAATGTGCTCTTAGAAATGGAAGTCATTATTATTTAGTCATGATGAGCTGAGGTGTATGACCAGAATGGTGCGTAAGCTTCTGCACATTATCACTTTTGCAAGATGTCTTAGTTGAGGCTCAGTCGTCAGTTCAGGTAGTTATCACGGAGCCATGGATTAACAAAAGAGTTGGAACATACCTGAGAATCTCTTTAAACTTCACTTGCAGGAAGTGTCTTACAAAGTCTTTCTCAGAGATCAAAACAAGAAAAACACTTAGAAATACACAGCGTGAGCAAAGACTGATGGCCTCTAAGAAAGGAAAGGCAGGCTTCACCATCTGGTTAGGTTTCTTTGAAGACAAGACTACCATAGGAGACAAAAATGGGATTCAATGGACATCACATGTTCAGGTTTCCAGAAAGGATTTGACTAAAGTCCAGCTCATGTGTTGCTCTTTTTACTGCAAAGTGGCTCAAAAGCACATGGGCTAGCTGCCTGTTAGCGGTGTCGTACTGTTCAAAGTGCAGTGGAGAATGGAGGAGGAACAAGATGGGCTCTGGGGGCATCTAGGCCTACTAACTGCTGTGAAATGTCATGCCTTGATGTTTCACATAGTAACATCAACTGTATTTAACCCTGCCTCTGCTGATTTCTAGTGTGATGGTCAAATTTCTTTCTGGAAAGAAATTTCATCTTCTTCTGAAATTCTTAATTTGATCTGCAGGGCTTTTTGCCTTACGTGTGTTAGAAGGCATGTCAACCATTGTCTTTAAGATCCACTATAAACAGTGTTTTTACTATTACAGAATGCACGTATGGAAGGTGATGCCTCACAGCAACATTTAAGAGTTTGTGCATACCAGCACGATAAGCAGAATAAGAAGTTACTATCGAACTGAGGTCCTGTCCAAAATACAATGAAGTCAATGGAAAGTATCCTGTTGATTTTAGTAGGTCATGAGAGTGACATGTGACCTTCACATTACTGTTCTCTCGTAGCAGGAATAAAATTAAAATTAGCCAGTTTTATAGATTAAAGCTCCTATCTCGTCAAACGGGCTAAATCTTTGTGTCTATTTGTTCAATTGCAGAACAGATACGTTATAACTTTCTCTTGTGAAGGAATGCTTGCATCAATGCTTCAGCTTGCTTCTCCTCTCACATTGGTTCAAATAGGAATGAGAAATACTCAAATATTTGCCTTGCACAAGGTAGCCCACATGTTAGTAATGCAGAGCCTGGTGACTCTGTGTTTTGCTAGCTGCATATTAACTACCAGAGCAGAATACGATGTAATCCAATACTGATTAAATAAGAGAAGTGTTGTGAACACCCCTTCAGGATATCTTTTGAGTCTTGAATATCAGAGTCTGCTTATGAAAAAGGCTCTAGAGAAGCTGATCTTCTGAGATCTTTTTCACTGGACATTTTTAGAAGCCATTAGTAGATCCAGGAACCTAATCATGTTAGCTTGTTTAGAACCTCCTTCCTCCAAACAGCTATGGTTTATTCCATTGACACAAATCCTATCAAATGCATGCATTTAGTCTGAGAAATTAATTTTTTCCTGACATCAGTATATACAGCACAGATTGCATAGATTTGGACCTTGTCTCTAGAAGCAAAATTCTTTCTGACGAAGCAGTTCCTTCTCATCTTCTGTAAAAGTACTGTTTAACTACAGCCATTATTATGAGACAATCAAATGAACGACTTCATAAAACTTTCTCTAATGGATAATCCAAAGGAAAAAAAATCTTACTTGAAACCCAAAAAGGATTAAAATTTTGTTCAGGGCCTAAAAGTTTCCTCAGAGACTAGAAATCAATAGTAATTTATGTCAGTCAAGTGATACCAGTCATATTTGACAGATAATGTAAAAAGCCCTATGAACAATTTTGATGAAATATGTTTTTTCTTTCTTTATCTGCCCTTCTTTCCAGCAGCTATGGTTACTTTATTTCATTGTACATTTTTATCTAGTTGCTCCTGAGAAATATTTAAGTCATCACAGAAAAATCTGTATATTTTTTACAATTCATGTTCCAAGACACTGAAATAGATCTAAGGGCTTTTGTGCTTTTTTCTTTACTGTTTCAAAGAATTAAACGGTTACAGGAATAAATAATGAATATAATTTACCAAATAAAACTTGTCATATTTTAAAGGGAACAGTACCTCCAGAGGTACCAGATTATCTCCACTGTGGTCCACAATTACAGGCACTGAAGTACCTCCTGATTTTAAGCCTAAAAGCAGTATTTGTTTTTAAAGCTGACATTCCTGCTCATGTGACCAAAGTTAACACATATGAAACCTATTTGTTCTACAAGATTTATTCCTATTATTATATTTTTTGCAATAGCCAGTGAAATGAAAGAAAGTAATGACTGTGATTGCAAACGCTGGAGAGAAAATATTTTTTTTTTTATATTAACATAATTCTCATGTTCCTATGAAAGGTTCATATGGGAACTGGGAAGGGAAAAAAAGCCTCTTGATGACTTTTCACATTATGAATGCAATGGCTCTGGGTCATTTTGAGAAGTCTCTAATACATCCTGGCACTCAGAGCACCACTTGAGGGAATTCATTTTATCAGCTGATGGTCTGGACCTGAATTTTTTCATTTAAAACAATAAGCAAAAAGAATAGCACTGAAATAACTGTGTAACTTATGGTGACCCTTTTTCTAAGTTATCAAAATAGTTATTTCTGAGATTTACTGTAGTAAAGCACCTACATCATCAAGAAACTCTATTAATTATAACATATTAAATATGCATTGTACAACTGTGCACGGTTCTTTAAATCTGGAATTCTGAAAAATAATGTTAACATAAACCATAGGGCAGCACTGATTTTTTGATGGCATCTGGAAAATTCAAATGGATTTGAAAAGTGCTTACATTTTGTATTTTCACAATAGCCACTACTACAAAATCCACACAAGAAAGTGAGAAAATGTTTGAGTAGGTCACTTGTTCTTAGTTTCTTTTTTAGCACAGCTGAACTACTTGCAGTACTCATGATAACAAGCTCAAGTGAGACTATACTGAATCATAAGAAAATGTTTCCTTATATAATAAAAAGGTTTTTTTTCAAAACTGGATTTATTTTTTAAATTTCCTAAACGTATCCAGAAACCCTCAAATCTGAAGTACAATAAGATTAAAACCAACAACAACAACATTTAAATACTTTCCTGGTTTTAGAGATTTTCATTGAAAGCTACACTGAGAGTGTACAGATTGGTTAAATTAATTACTGTAGCAATAAGAAGTAATATTAAAATGGGATATTTTTCACCAGAATTAGTGACTTGGCATCTGCCTTGGCCAAATATGTGTAGATAATTATAGTTCTTTTGTTTAATTGGCTATTGCAGGTTTATTTTTTTCCCAAATGTTATATAAATGGGTATTTGTAAGCTCAGTGGATTTATCATATCTGAGCTAAATATAGGATGAAGTTAATTTGTGACTAAACAAGATTTTGCAAAAATCTGCATACTGAGGTGATTACCCTCCTCCTGATGAACTAAATGAATGTTTTTCCTTATGAATATACATGTGCTATTATTGACTCTCCTCAAAAGGTTATAGTTGGCCATATGAATCTAGCTTTCTTCCTTCAGTCTCCAGATACTGAACACTTATAAAGATGAAAATTAAAATATTATTAGACATGTGAGGTGTTTTTTCTTTTTTTCAAAATACTTCTAGGAATATTCTTTCAAAGATATTTCTAATGTTTATTTTAGTGAGTTTACTTAGTGAGATACTCAAACCTCAGAAATCATTTTAAATCTACAAAGTGTTTGTGTATTAGAAACACAATTATTGCCAAAGTTGAAGAGAAAGAAAAAAATAGTCAATATATATCAAATATCTGCCATTTGGCAGAACATTCTTTGTTAAATCCAAAACTTACTTTTAAAAAATACTGCTTTTTAATCTAATCTTTTGAATAAGTTGTGACCATAAAATTCTGTCAGCTACAAATATATTGTAGGTTTTTAAAGGCATGAAATGGGAAAAAACCCCTCTGGTAAATAATAATATTGACAAGATAGAAAATACAGTCAAGTTTATTATGCCATACTCTTCTATTTACTTCAGCTGTCATGATTGCAGTTTGATATTCTTAAATTCTGCTGTCTGTGGTTTTAGCTATTTTATCTAGTACACACACAGGAAAATAAAATAAAATAAAAAAATAGACTATGAATCTCCTTTTCCTTCTTTAGTGACGGTAATGGCATAACAACATAGCTGTACATGTGAGGAAGCTACCACTTTATACTACGATACATTGCAGTACTTTTCTTAGTTGGCTGGATAGTGCTTTTCCCACCTGACATTGCATGCCTCTCTTTTATCAGCTTTTTCAGCAAGTCTCACACTGCTCTGCTCCTCATTTTGTATCAAGCTGTGCCATGCATGAAATATATTGCATTATCTTAGGGTGGCTCCATATTTTTCACTCTAAAGACCTGACAGTCTCAGTGTTTCATTTACAGCTTCATAGCACTCTAAGACTTGGAGAGGTTTGTTACCTTTCTTTAAAGGTTCCTGTTTAGCAGATAATTATGTACCTCACCCGAATAGAAACACTTCAGAAGTCAACAGCAATTGCTCAAGTGGCAAAGCAGTCCAGTAACAGATTGTGAAGATGAGGCGCATCTCTGCTACTATTAAGGTAAGGTACATTCAGAAATGGCAGAAAGGAATAGCAATCAGTTAACTTGAAAGCAATGGTAGAGCAGGTCATAATCACTCCTATATTTTCTACCTTGACAATATTTTTATTTAACAGAGTTTTGTTGGTTTTTTTTCCCCATTTCACCCATTTAAAAACTATATATGTCAAACAATGAAGTGGTGAGACCCAGATCCTTAAAGATATTTAGATAAATAATTGCCATTGAGATCTTCTACTGACTAATTCTAAAACCTTTAGGACAGTTTATCACTTACCTAACAGTGTAATAACAAGAGTGAGTGAAATGTTTGTAAGTCATAGGAAGAAAAGATACTATGTAAGTATGTGAGATAGAGGAACCTCCCTTGTTTACTCTAAAGAGAGTATACTGGAGGGGTGCTCCTTAATTCATTCTCTGAAATCTGAAGTGCTCCAGTTAGGTCATCTATGACCTTACATGTTTTTAACACGAGTTTCTGAAGAGAAAAAGTAATCAGTACATACATTTAGCACCTTATATTAAACATGCCAAATGCTGCAGTTTTGTCTGTGGACTTCTGTATACTGACACAAATCTTTATCTCGAGACATTAACCTAGTCAGCATGTACTACAACATAATGAGACCACAAGAACATGACTGAACACTCTCATTGGCCTTCTCTTCAGAAAACCCAAATCAGAAAAAAAATACACCAAGATAATATCTGGAGCAGAAGAGCTTTGCTATTAGAACATGGTCTTTATATATATATTTTTTTTTTCCCATGAAGTTGCTTTATACTCTGAAGTTTTCTATAGACAAAATCTAGTTGTTACGGAAGATAACTTTGAGACAGCAATTAATCTCATCTTAAAGTAGATGCGTAGTTGGTTCAGAAGCGTAATTTCTGTCAAATGTATTAGGAACTTCAGTAATTGAGAGTGAGAAACCTTAACTGAAGAAAGTTCATGTTAACTGAGACTAATCCCACTCTAGAAATTAATTCCCTTAGTCTGTTCTTTAAATTATATTGTAAGGACTCTCCTGTATCTCCAAAAGCTCATGTTCTAGAAAAGTAACACAAGTTGTTTCACCTGTAAGTACCCTCCTATCAAACTAACCCATGGTTATACCAAACTATTTGGTGACTTAAATCGTGCTGCTAAGCTAAATAAAAGATGATCCTTGGTTAAAGAATATCCACGTCATAATGACTTAAATGACTTTAATTTTCATATAGCCCCTTTAAGAAAACAAACAAAACCCCAAACAACTAAAACCAACCTCAAAAACCATTTATTATATTCATTCAAAGTTTCATGAGGTAAATGACATCAGATTTTTCTTCATGTATGGTAGCAGTTAAAAAGCAGTAAAGCAACTACTTCCTGTGAGAGGAGTCAAGGAAAAGTGATACTTTGTCATCAATCCCTGAGTGTTTTGTGATGACGACAGGAATGACCACATGCACTATCCCCATTTAGGGCTTAATCTAAACAAGTGTAAATTTGAATAGAAAAGTGATCACCAGCAAAAATTTACCTTCAAGGTTGCTACAAAATGACGTAAAACCCATTTAATGCTGTTTAATTTATATAGATTCAGAATGATCAATGAGACATTTCTAAGAAACTGTCAATCTGTTTGTAGTCTCAAGCTGCATGGTCTGACAGCCACTTTTGGCACAACAAGCTTTCAACGTTTTACACCAGAAAACCAAACGGGTAATTCAATCAAACATGCCAATCAATGTTTTCACTCTCAGAACATGTTTACTCTGATTCTGTCTCTGCTACTTAAAGGCCTATGTCAGTGAACTGGTCTACTGACCATACAGTTCTCATGAACACTGAAGCTGAACCATCTTGCAACTGCTTGTCAACGCCCTCAGTTTGTTAACTACATTTCCCTGATTTCCAGTATTGCCTCTTCCTTCAGCATCCCTTGTGATGGTTAGACCACACACTACTGTATGTGCAGAGGAAAATCAGTTCTGCAAACATTAGCAATCAATCACTACTAGCTAAGATAAAAGATTGGTTGGATTATTTTTCAAATGCTACGAGAAAGTCACATCACAGATTCAGCTGGGATAATCAGAAAAGTTAAACTAGAACAGTCCAAAAGATTCACTACATGGTAGATTTCAAAATGTTTATTACAATAGTATATTTGCCATATTTTCCAATTCTGATGCTTTCACCTGTCACCTCCTTTTTTTTCTCTATTTCTCTAACTTAAAATGCCTTTGAAATAATTGCAATTATAAATTCTCATTGATAGATGGAGAGGAAAAAGAGTTGACATCCTTTTCACAGAGATCAAAATGAGATTTATGTTCAGTCTATTTCCTTAGGTTGTATTGCAAATGCACCTGCATTACCTGCTGCATGCCTTCAAAGACCACAAGCAATTTGTTCAACAATAAAACTGGATAAGTACAATCTCTGTTAAATAACACCTCTGGAAATCAAGGTGACACTGGTAATTTTGGAGAAGGCCTCTTTAATATCAATGCATTTTAGATAATGGAATATAACTGGGAATGGATGTATAACCAGCTCCTAAATCAGTCAAAAGCTTTTGATGATGAAATGAAAGAGAGAAAATTTTGAATACTACAGGACATCTGAATGCATAATGACTGACTGTCAGTAAATTGTTCATGTGTCTCCACATATCAAATAATAGGAAGAATACCAAGTGAGGAATCTGAGTAATAGTCTAGTAAATTGGACCAGTTATTTCAAATAATTATTTAAGTGTCAAAGACTTTACCAAAATATTGACAAATAATATAACAACATGCCTAGCCTGAAACTAACAGATTATATATTTTTTCTAAAATAACATAGTATTCAAAGCTGACAGATTCAGTTATGCCAATAAATCATGAACTACATACATACCTCCCGTTACTTTATATATTATTCTAATGTAACTATATAAACATGATAAACATGCTTTTGCCAAGCTTAATGAATAAAAAAAATACATATTGTGTTCATATATTTTCCACGGGAAAAAAAAAGAAAAAAAAAAAAAAAAAAAGGAGGATGTTTAATTGCTTTGTTTAAGTACAAACTGCTGATACAGAATAGGCAGGCTGGAGATGAGCAGCTGTACTGACAATGTTTCTATTACAGGAGAATGCTGAAACTCTTCTTTAAAAAAGTAGAAAATAACAATATTTGTACTCCAGATCTTTTGATCCTTGGAATGTGTTCAATGTACTTTTGAGGTAAACCTTAAGGGTTTCAACAAACCAGATTCTTGAGGACAGGTCATGAAAAATCAAAGTCTGTGTGTGTCTTTGTGACTGTGCCTTCTTCCTTTTAGACAAAAACCTGAAGGCCTTTGTTTAAAACTTACAGCATTTTGAAGCAAGATGAAATGAAAACAAAGGTAACAGTTTTTATCTGTAAAAATTATGTCTGAAAAGTTATAGAGGCTTTTTCAATTCAAGGTTATAAACAATGTTTACAATTAGAAAATATAGCTCTTATTAAGACATACTTATTCACAGCACACAGTATCTTACTGCACAGAGAGCTGTATGCACATTAGGCTTGGGGAATGTGTATGTTTATGGGTCAATTAGTCTTTAGAGGTTACAAAACATTTGTTTTATGAGGTAAACATTTCTAACTACAACTATTTAAAGTAATGAATTTTTAAAAGATTTTCAGCTATAATGTAAATGTTGTCTAATTCCTTCCAAGCCAGGGGTGTGATATGGTGGGTGGTGGTTCCTTCAACCCAGGGGTGTGATTCGGTGGGGGGTGGTGTTAAACAAAACCATACATTCATTCCCAAAGAGATTTGTGTAAAAAATCTTTGAAAATGCATTTGTAAAACAGTAATAAAATAGCATAATCATAAAACAGGTTTCATATATAGGCTTATTCTAATTTCAAAAGACTATTCCAGTTATTCTAATCTGCATGTATTATGCACAATACTAACTCCTTTCAGCTATAGCAGTACCTCAAGTAGATAGATGGCAGTTCTGTAAGCACATAGAACTGAGGTTCAACATGTCTTGGCCATAAGCAATTCCTCGCTCCTTCTTATGGTTCCAGAGTTATACTTTAACAGGAGTAGTAGTTGTGAAATGTCTACAAACAGTTTGCACTTCCTTTTCAGGAATTCACAAGTAGCTCTTGACTTTGGCATTCACAGGCCCAGACTCAGCTTTCTATGCCCACTCCTAGCCCTGCAGAATTCGGCTGTGGCTCAGGCCACAACATGCCACATTTTTTTACTGCTGTCTTTTTGAGACTAAGGAATGTTCATTTATTTCCATCTCTTTTATGCTACCTGAAACTTAACAACTCTGAAAAAGGTAGAATGGTTTGATTTTATTTCAAGATAACAACTAAGGTTTTTTAAGATGCTTATGTGGATAGAGGCAAGCTATATATTTTATGTTCACTGCTGCGCAAATCATTTGAAGAACAAACACAACTCTCTCCTGGTGATGTTTTTAATCTATTACTCTTTTACTGTAAAATATTAAGTATTTTTTCTAAAGAATAATTAGCTGGAAACATGTAAAGATAAGCTAAAGATAAAATAAGCTTTCACATACTTAGTTATTTATTGCAGCCAATCTCACTTTTAAAAGGTTTAGTAATCACTATTTAATGAAAAATATTCTAGCATTGGGAAGTATGTGTTATTTCCTTTCAGAGCCATGATGTATCATTCATTCTATGGGCTGATTATCAGCATCCAATCGCTACTATGTCTTTGATCCCTCATTTTGTAAATTACTTTTTTCACTATCACATACCATTTAAGGACCTGAGTTTCAGCATCAAACATTTCTTGGTGGAGCTCAGCCCAAAGTCCATCATCTCCCTCCTTTCTCATCTCCTAAATACTCGCTTTTTAGCTTCTGCTGCAAATTGATTCCTCTCATGCCTGTCTGATCCATGGACCATGCCAAATTCTTCTAAGGCTTTAAAGTTGGATTTAAAGGCACAAGAATTAAAGTTAAGTGCCAGGTGACAAAAAAATGAATAAATTGAAAATTTTATAACACTGATGAGGTAGTGACAAATGCTTTTGTCTTTTCAAGCATTATTTTTTTATTAACATCACTATCAGGTATAAACAGAATAAAACATACATTTACCTTCCTTTTTATGACAAGAGCAATTATAAACAAAAGAGCTGACAAGCAGAAAAAAAAAATAGGCATTTTCTTTCTTATGGTCAATTGTGGTCTCTACAAATCTCAGAAAAAGGCTGCGAAATTTCTTTCTCACTTCTGTTCTGTAATGAAAAAGTCTTTTTAACTTGAAAGTGTTGGCACAGAATCAGAAATGAGCTAATGAAAAACATGCAAATACATACACTCAACTCATAAGTTATCCTGAATGAAGGACAGTGAAGTGTAGTATGATTAAAGCAGAAAAGAATTACAATTCTTAAGCTTCCTAAAAAATTTCACTTTTAATAACTCAGTAAATATTAGTAAGAAAATATTTGTAATGTTTTCTTATAGTTTAGATAGATGTCTCTGAACGGAGCGAAGCTTTCAAAGGGAAGCACATAACATAGATCTCTATCAGGAAAGAGAACTCAGGGGACCCTATTTCCAAGTGAGTACACCAAACTATTTCTGACACCAATCAAAGAATTCTGTCAAAGATGTTATTTTTTGGTAAGTTATTTGACTTTTTTTTTGTTTTGAATCTGCTCACTGAAAATAATAGAAAAATTGTCACCATTGGGCTTTTCATGAAGAAAAGTATTGTGAAATATCACTAGAAGACAAATGAGGGAATGAGTATCTTCTAAAAACAGTTATGAAGAAATTTAATCAGTTATTTAGATAAAAATACGAAGTCATCTTTTTATTACACTGAGCCAGGAAGATTTCCCCTGCTTAAAAGAGAATGTATGACTTCAAAAAAAATAAATAAATGGAAAAAAAACCCCTATTTTTAGTTCAAAATGATGGAAACTCACCAGGGCTTAATGATTCAGAGATGAGAGTTTGTCATCATTTTTTCACAATGTACCCATGTACATAACTAGTCATTACATGCATAATTGCTATTAAAGAATCACTCTCCACTGTGAACTACTATTATTGTTCTTTGTTACTATGTTCTGATTTCCTGTTTCAGTCTTGTCTCTAGTATGCCTGGCATCACTTACCAGAAAAGTAAACACAAAAGAATTTGAATCTTGCAAGTATAAGGAAAAAAAGTTACTGGGGATATGCAAGTGATCAAGAGTTCAAAACCTTAACAGGGAGATGCTCCACTGTAGCAGTCATACAAGTTCATGCACTGGTATGTCTGAAAAATGACTTAGGAGGATGTTTACTGGTTCCAAGCCCAGTCTGGCAGTGACTATAAATTACTACCATATTATTTTGCAGTAATTAGTCTTTCCACTTTTATCTGTGCTTCCTATACCTGCAGAGTTCTCTATAGACTCTGTGTGTACCCTGTGGACAGGTTTTCTCCTTGTGCAATTGTGCCAGGGTTTTTTTGTGACCTCATTTGGAATTATGCTTTAAGGCTTCTCAAATTTCACTACACTATAGAATTATTGAAGCTATTAAGGAGTCTGAAGTATTGGGGTTCAGTTTGGTTTACATCTTCATGAGTGTATAAAAACATATAAAATTCACCTTCCCTCCAAGCCGAATGATGTTTTAATCAGAGAATCTGTTTTTCCCAAACAGCAAGAGATAACTTATTTAGTGAAGGCAAAGGAACATCATTGTAGAAAGAATTTTTTACTTTTGTCCTTATAACCCTATGTCCCAGGAGTTTATTTTGTTGAGGTTAGGACAGAGGCAGAGCAGCAGCACAGGAGGAGGAAAACTCTCATCACCTTTTGAATAAAATGAAATGAATAAAATGAAGGCTCCAGCTCCAGGGCTGTCATTCCAGCACTTTTGCAAAAGCAAAATATTTTTGAAGAAGGATTGAGTTTCCCAGTTGACTTGCAGCCCTACAACCCTTCACACACATGGCATGCTTTATTCATGAGCTGTAGACTCAAGTCACAGACAAAGTCACTCTCTACTGAGAGAGAAAGACTCAGGGCAGCATTTAAATGGTGATTTAACCACTAGGTCTTCTGAAATACATTATTGTAAGTGAGCAAAGTTTCACTACCTTTCTTCATGCACTCAGAGCAATTGGTTAAAAAATATTTCTCTAAAGTTTAACCTAATTCAATGAAAAATCCATTATGAAGGGTCATAAAATAATCATTGCTACTGTTGCTTCAAGTAGCCTTTGTGGTTTTTTTTTTCCCAATCACATTCAGAATATGAAAATTATTTTTAAAATATTTTCAGGCCGACAGGCAGACTTTCAGGCAGACAGGCTGCTATAGTAAAGGGCTCTTCATTTTAAAGATCACCAAGGCCAGTATTAGTGTAAATGTCTCTCTTCGATGCCGAAGGATGTTATGGAAGATTTCCTCCACAACCTCACCGTATCTATAAGTTGGTTTCTGTGGATAACTATTTTTATAAACTCAAACCAAAACTAGGAAAATAAAACTGAAATTATTGTGAAATGACTGCAATGATCATCATATCCAGTTACAGTGGACATAAAATTTGCAGTGTAGTTATTCAATTAAAAAAAAAAAAAAAAGAAAAAACAGGAAAAAAACCCTATTGTTTATATGAAAGAACATTTTTATCAAGGTTATCTTTCTCTCTAGAGTAATTCTTCTTAGATACCACATCTTCTCTGAACTCTAAATCTAAAAGATATATCTCAACAGGAGATAAATCCACAGGATTATTTACTAGAATCACAGCATCATAGAATGATTTTGTTTGAAAAGAACGTCAAAGACCATCTATTTCCAAACCCCCCTGCCATGGGCAAGGACACCTTCCACTAGACTGGCTCACTCGAAGCCCCATCAAACCTAGGTTTGATGGATGGAGCATCCACAACTTCCCTGGCCAACCTGTTACAGTGTCTCACCATCCTCAGAGTCAAGAACTTCTCTCTAAATATAGCAGAGGTTTCCAGTTCTTTTTCAAGTTATTGCTTTAAGTCTTTGTCACCAGTGTAGCTACAACAAGTTTAATTGTGGTTCCCACAGAGTTAATAAACCCAAAGCATGCAAAAGGGGAGGTTTAAATTTCTGTATTATCAAAATACTTCTGGAAAAAGTATATTTATTATGAATAATAAAATAACGAACAACACAGATGCAGATGCACATTGGATCCATTCTGTTATGGAAATATATTCTGTACATACCATTGTATCATATATTTCTGATCTCTCTATATGGATTACTGCAAAATAAAAGACCAGCAGAAGGTTGAAAGATTTTTTTATTTTTTTTTTTAATCATACACTGGAATGCTTTCTTGAATCCTTATGCTGTGTTTTTTTGACCATAATTCTTCCATCAGAAGAGGTTAAAATTCAGAATTTCAACTGAAAGCAATAGTACCTGCCGGAGTGCTCGGCATTTTTTTCAAAATCAGGTTCAGTAAGTTTATGGATAGAAAAGTGAAATAAATTTTAAAAATTCTATGTCTGGTCTTTGACTAGCATGATTTATACAAGCCTGGAAAAGTCAGTGAACTTTTATTATCTTATTTAAAATATATGAAAAATATCTAATGTCATTTTCATAGCTATAATAGTGTCAGAGCTTAAAAAGCAAGGATGTTTTGAGCTAAAAAAATAAACATGCAGTCTAGCTTGGAATACAGCATACAGTTTACCACAAATATAACAGTATAGTTTTTGGATCACTCTCAATTCCAAATTTATACTAATATATTACCCCAAAATATATTGCAGAGAAAAAAATCACCTACAAATGTGAAAACAGGGCAATGTCTGTTTCAGAGCAATTAAAGTGTCTTATAATGTCCTATGACCTATTTTCTAAATAATACAATGTATTTTATTGCATTATGATTACAAGTTGTTAAAAAAATCAGTGCAGTCTCAAACTGACACTAAATTCGAAAATAGAGTCAAGAATGTAGATCAGCACTGGAGATGCGTTCCTATTTTCATAATGTGTCTAACCAGAGCTTTCAAAATAATGTTCAAAACTGTGGGGAAATTTAAGTACAATAATAAATCTCAAAAGTGAAATTCTAGCCTCGCTATAAATGACAGGTTCATAACCCATCTCATTCCCTTTTACTTTATCCTTTTTCACCTTCATATGTTTGCCACTAATTAATACTGTCATCTCTCTACCACCTTCCACGATGTTCAGTCAATGTCAGCAACTAACCTTATGCGCTGTTGCTGCTTATAGATTAATTTACTGAACCATCTGTCTGTTTTTTCTACTCTAAGTATTTCCACGTTCTGTGATATTGCATAAGCCAAAGTCATTCAGTCTGAAATATTGTCTTAGTCTATGAAAAATGGAATGATTTGTCTGGAAATTGTAGCTGGCTTCATGCAAACGGCAGTAGTATCATGCAGATGATCTCTCAATCCAAACAGAAGAGACTAATCAGCATTTTATTATCCCTATTTATACTTCATTCTCATTTACTTTATTACTTCCTTTTTTTTTCAGTCATATCCCCTCTTTATACCTCTTATTCCACATAGCCTGGCCTATTATAGGAGAATTCTATTTATACTATATTAAGGAATAATCAAATTGCTTTAGATAAAAAAAGTACAATGTAATTTAAGTATGGGCAGATAAAATAAACCCCACAAGTATTGTCAGCCTGCTGGACAAAATTGTAGCGCAGAGTCATTTAACAAACCTCTATAAAAGGACACCTACAGTTACCTAATCTTAAAGAGCCTGAATTCCAGATTGACACTGTACATAAAATGAAGATGGATGAAATGCAAGAATGTGACTGAATAGTAATAACTGTTTCTCAGGAATACACGTATCTGGATAAATCCTAAAATACTTTATAAAACTTAATAGCTCAAGTAAAAAAAAACACCAAAACCAAACCAATCTTCAAGACACAATTGTATCTCACAGAAGCACAGAATGGTAGGGGTTGGGAGGGATCTTTGGAGATCATCTCATCCAAACCCTTGCTAAAGCAGGGTTACCCAGAGCAGGAGGCCCAGAATTGCATCCAGATGGGTTTGGAAACTCTCTAGAGGAGACTCCACAACTTCTCTAGGCAGCCCCTTCCAGAGATCCGTCAGCCTCACAGGAAAGAATATTTTCCTCATGTTGAGGTGGAAATTCTTCTGTTCCCGTTTGTGTCCACTGTCCCTTGTCCTATCACTGGGCACCACTTGAAAAGAGGCTGGCCCCATCCTCTTAACACCCACTCTTCAGATAAACACTGATCAGATCCACTCTCAGCCTTCTAATTCTTCAGTCTAAAGAGCCCCAGGTCTCTCAGCCTTTTCTCATCAGAGAGATGTTCCAGTCCATTAATCATCCTCATAGTCTCCATGAGACTCTCTCCAGTAGTTCCTTATCTCTCTTTAACTGGGGAGTATAGAACTTGACACAATACTCCAGATGTGACTTCACTAGGACAGAGTAGAGGAGGAGAACCTCTGCTAGCCACATTCTTCTTAATGCACCCCAGGATATCATTGCTGGTTCATGGTTAACTTCTTGTCCACCAGGACTCCCGGGTCCTTCATGGAGCTGCTTTCCAGCAGGTCAACACCTCACCTGTACTGGTGCATGGGGTTATTCCTCCCCACTTGTGGAACCCTACACTTGCTCTTAAACATCCACAAAGATGATTAAGGGAGTGGAGCATCTCTCTTCTGAGGAAAGACTGAGGGAGCTGGGGCTCTTTAGTTTAGAGGAAAGGAGACTGAGGGGTGACTTCATCAATGTTTATAAATCTATAGAGGGTGAGTGCCAGGAGGATGGAGCCAGGCTCTTCTCAGTGATGCCTGATGGCTGGACAAAGGGCAGTGAGTGGAAGCTGAGGCATAGGAAGTTTCATGTAAACATGAGGAGGAACTTTTTCACTGTGAGGGTCACAGACACTGGAACAGGCTGCCCAGGGGGGTTGTGGAGTCTCCCTCTCTGGAGATATTCAAAACCTGCCTGGATGTGTTTCTGTGTGATCTGCTGTAGGTGATCCTGCTCTGGCAGGGGGGTTGGATCCCTATTCACAACACCTGAAAATAAATCCCTTTGAGACGTGTTTTTGAATGGGATGGCCTTTCTAACCCTGTACTGACATGGACACATTAAATTTTAACTTGGTAAGTCTGAAAATGCCTTTTAGAAATACAAAAGAGGAAAAAAAGCTCCTACATTCTCCTTAATTTCTACTAAATGAGCAAAGCCAAATGAGCAGTAGATTAGATCTACAAAGGACTGGAATCTCCAGTGCGAAGGAATTTAAGAACAGGTTAGACAAACCTCTTTCAGAATGTCATGGATAGAGTTCATTGTGCCTTGGGGCAGAGTGAATGGATGTGGACTTGATAATGTTTGAGATGCCTTCAGAACTTACGATTCAATATTCTAATAATATTACTGGTATTAAGTAATATTTTTGCATAGGCCTTTTTTGTGATCATGCTCTTCTGTGAATCAGAAATAACATTTGTGAAGTAAAATTAATTTCTCAGTGGCATCAGTGATAGGAATATTTAATTCTCAGACTCCACAATGCACAAGATACAAGCATGAGATGAATAAAACTAAAAATTGGCAAGATCTTAGAGCAACATTTAGGTGATTTCAATATTCCCTTGCCTTATTATATTCCAGGTATTGCTTATGATGCAATTAATGTACTCAATAAGTTTGAAAAGTTTTTATTTAATCATACTAGTTTTCAATTGTTACAGTCATGATCTTGCAACTGTAATGGTCTACAGATACAAGACAGGGAATATCTGCCAGAAGAAAGTGGTTTGTTTTGGTTTTTTTTTTCCAGACACTTCAATATGGCTGGAGCAATAAAAGCTTCCAAGTTCACAGTCCTTTTCTCAGTTTTCACAAGAAGGAGAAAAATCCAAGCTGCATACAGGATTGGACACTACCATTCTTAGCTTAATCTGACTATGTCACATATTGATAGAGGAAAGATTGGAGAGCAATACCGGAAAAGAGAAGTGTGTTACCAAGTGAGACATCATTAACTCAACTAGAAAAGAGAGGACGTTTCAGTTTGTGTAACGGAGATGAATCAGAGAGAGAAGTGTACTGAAATATAAAAACTGACATTAATTGTATTGAATTCAAGATTTCTAGCTTCCAGAGTTATAAAAGCTTCATCTCCCAGATTCATCATTTGGGAGTATTTTATAAAGGTTCCCTTGAGAATCAGGACTAGAGGTCAAAGACTTGTTCCATGGAAGATATTCCCTCTATGGTGATTAGACATTCCTGTCCTTTATCAATTCCCTGAATGGTTCACTCTGGTGCACAAAGTTAGTTCACCTGTATCACTGAAAAGCAGTCAAGAGCGTGAAACCAGTAATATCTTATAGGAATCAAATTGTTCATAGGAAGTGCTATTTTTAAATTTCTTTCTTCTGCCATCATACTGTTATACTGATAGGAAAATAAAATTCTGGAGAAAACACAGATCTTTTCTAAATATGACAAACAAAATACAAGCTATATATTTTAATATTTTTTTCCTTAATTTTTTTGTTCATTTGTTTTTGCATTGGCTTGGTGTGTTTGTTTTTTTTTAGACTTGAACCATGAAATTGCAAGTTCAGGAGCACACATTTATAACACTAAAGCATCTCTCCTCTATGCCTTCATTTCAAACACAAAAGGCTACAAATTCTTAAGACTAGATGAAAGATAAGATTGACTCTTGTGAAGATGCTTGTATTTTTTCCTTCCAGTCTGTTGCAAATTTAATGCATGCAAATAAAATTCAGCACTGTAGGAGGAAACGAAGAATATACCTTTGGCTACAAGCCCTCCTTTTGAAAGGAGTTGTGCTATCAATTTTGGCCTTTTTTTTTTCATTTCCAGGCAAATATATTTGTCTTTTGTTAACATTTAAGACAACCGGGCTGACCTTCCTTAAAATAGCTTCAGTTCAGATATCTGGATGATACAATGCTTCCAATAAAATGGACTGACCCCCATATAAATGCATTTCACCTTGAAAGTGTAATTATGGGAGTTTAATGAGAACAAAGCTTATATTAATTGTGGTTTGGGTTTTTTTTTTGTTATTCTTGGTGCCCTTTAGCAGGGTCTTAGTTTGATTTTAATGACATTCAGTAAGAGACTGATTATCAAGTTTTTGGTTTTGTCACTTCCTTTTTCAAGTTCTTCCTTCAAAACTTTTATGTCTTGTTTGAATGGGAGTGTATGTAACATCAGCTATTGCTTAAGTTTTGCTTATTTCATCTTCCCAGTTGCTGTCTCTGGAACAAATGCTCATCGGACCTTTCTCTGAGAACTTCCCTGATGTCATCTGAATCCATCCAGCTCATATCTTGTATATAAGTTAAGGCAAAGAGGCAGTGTGGTACTTTGTGACTCCGCAAAGAGGAGTGGCAAGGAAGGAGGCTTCTCCATCCACAACAAGTTCCATTGTCTTTATAGGGCCATCAAATGCTTCTGGAACTGTTAAAGGCATGATTCCATTGTTCCAGAGTTTAATTTGGTTTGAAAACCTGACACCTTTGGCTTTATCTTTCACTACTGTAAATTACTATAAAAATTATAAAAATTAACAATAATTGAAATTTATTGCTTTTTATGTCCACTAGTGCCAATGTGGATGCTCTTCAGTATTTGAATTTCCTATAAATATTTCCCTTTTAACAAAACTCAGGGGTTTCACTTGCATACACATAAATTTCTGAGGTTTTTTTTAAATCCTTAAAATAACCACAAAACATAATTAATTCAGTCTAAAAATCCAATCCTTCTTGACTGTCATCTGGGAATATTTCAATGCTTTCACAGACTTTCACACTACAGTTACTGCTATTTTAGAATTTTTTAATACTTGCACAGATTCTGACACCATGAGAATGACATAAAGAAATACTAATTGCTCATAATTCAGAATTACTCATAGTTTAGAACAAATGAAACCAATTTAGAGATGGTTTATATTATTTCACAGTAATCACTAGGGAAAGGAAACTTTGAAAGTTTAAAAGATTTAAAAATACTGATGTGCTGTAATCATGGGCAACAATGTCATTGTTTCTAAGATTTGTAAACTCCAACTTTCTTCAGTTTTGAAGACAATTGCTTCTCCAAAAATAAACCATCTAATTTTCAGCCTGTATTTACCTATGGTTAGCTTAATGCATTTGTTTTTCTTTCAGTGCTCTCTTACAGATTAAATATTTGTTCATACTGCTGTTTACTCATGTATTTCCACAGAGAAATCAAATGTATAATTTCTTTTTTTGTCCCCCACTTTGAATCATATAATCTATTTTAGTCTCCTAAGACAAGTTTGCCTTTCCCTTGATGATTCTTGCAATTTTTTTTCTACGAGTAGTTCAATTTGTAATTATAAATCATATTTCTAGTGCTGCAAAGAATTTTTTTCCTTCTTCCCCCACTTCACCACCCCCCCAGCCCCCACCCCCGATCTCCAAACCCCCGGCCCAGTCCACAGCGCGCGCGTGGCACACCTCAAAATCACACACCTCTGATGTCTCAACC
>JANHFX010022089.1:1876-14004 GCA_027560015.1 Chloroceryle amazona | reverse complement strand
GAGGTGGCCGGGGCTCTGAGCACCCTGCTCTGGTTGCAGATGCCCCTGCTCCCTGCAGGGGGTTGGACCAGATGAGCCTGAAAGGTCCCTTCCCACCCGTAACAGTCTGTGACTCTATGAAAATACAGATGAAGCACATTGCTCACAATCAAGTGCAGCATCCTCACTAGGAGGGCAGAGAGGAGAGGTGGGAAGGGATGGCCACTGCCTGCACCCAGAATCTCACATCTGAGCCTGTTCTCACCTACAACCCCACCAATCTGCAACCCTCCCCTGATGACCTGGCAGCCGTGTCACCTGTACCCTCCCTGGCCAACATCCCCTTCCTCCATCCACAGCGGGACCCAGGGAGACTCGGTTTGCAGGGCTCCCTCCTCATTTCTAGCCTGGGCTATTAGCCCTTCACTCTCTCAAGCATAAAATTGTTTGTTGTAGCTCATGACTCACAAGGATTTTTGAGAACGAGAAAACAACAGGAACAATGGGAGCCCTGGGACTAGTTTTTGATTGTACAAACTCTCTTCCTATCAGCTCGAGCCGGCACCTCCACGGCTGCAACCCTCAGCTGCCTGGCCAATCCCAGCTCTATTTCCCTGCCATTATATCCCATTTTTTTCCAGCCCTTTCCGAAACGAGCCAAGTGGTGATGCTCGGCAGCAGGGCTCTGAAAGGCAGCAATGCCTGGTGTGGATTTGTAGGCAGCGATATTATCTGTCCGTGGAGGGGAAAAAAAGATAGAGAAAAGTACTTACTCGGGTGTTCATTTGGGAGGCAGCCCGTTATCTCTTCATCTAGTCTTGTTCCTCTCAAAATGCTGAATGGTAAAGATTCAGCGAACAACAGAATTTAAAACAGGAACAAGAAGCATGTTTGTCTGGCCCTTCTCAGCATTCGGAAGACAATGGTATTAATCTGTTGTCCCCACGCCGGCTTGGGAAAAGTGACAAAGCCACTGCAGTCAAACCTTCTAACAGAGACCAATTTTCTCCTCAAGCAGCCCAGTAAAAGCACGTCCAGTTCTGCTTGGCCATACTTACAAAAGCCCTTCTTCAAGCATGGACTAAATTCACATTGCACTGGGCCATTCTATACCTACCACAGGGCAAAAAACAAGGTCTAATGCATTAAGAAATACTTTTTTGAAGGGAAACAATGAGGATGTTTGTTCAAAAGGGCTAAATCCTTGTAAGGAGACATAAAAAGACATCTTTCAAAACAGGGAAGTAATATCTAAACAAGGCAAGTAGAAAATAATGTAAATTGTATAAATTTGTGGCTTCCCCTTCATCTCGATCCCTGCCTGCAGCTGCAGTCCCCTCATCTCCAGAAGGTCCAGACTGGAGGAGAAGGGTGATGAGGACGAGCAGCACCAGCAGAGCAGAGCTGAGACCGAGCAGGGCTCTTCAGCTCGGAAAAGGGATGGCCGGAGGGTGTCAGGCAGGTGGTTTGCACACAAAAGCTGGGTTCCCCCCCCATCTATTCTATAAGTGCAACTCACTGCAAGGTAGTGGTTTGGATCCCAAACAGTTCAGGGGCTAATGACTAACACAGTGGCTACTGCAGTGACTCAGAGGCAGCATCCGAGGGAGTCCCCAAGCTGCTGATGGCTGGGAGCTGCAAGATAGAACCAGTGACTATCATTACACACTTGCCTTGTTCTTATATCCTCTCCTTAGACAGTGACAACTGTTCCCTGTCAGCAAAGGAGAGGGTTTGATGACTGCGGTCTCACCGGCGAGGCTTGCGCTCGCATCCCCAGCAGCCCTATCGCCAGGGGCAGGACTGTGCCAATACGCTGCTAAAAGAAGCACAACTCCATACTTCTGGCTCACCTTATTCCCTGCTGCAGGATCAGCATCCAAGACAGGGAGGACCGGAGGGAACATCCCCCTCCCTCCAGCTCCCGGGGCAGGGAGCGCAACCAGCATCTCCTCGCAGGGCTCCTTGGTCCGAAGGCACCCAAGGATGGGTAGTGGCCACCACGCTCCCTTTGAGGCCAGGTTCAGAGCCAAACGAGCTCTAATGAGATTAATTAAAATGACCAGATTGGTAGATTGCTATCACTGCAGATGCAAGAAGCTGCTGGCAGCTGCCCACAGCCATCCTCTGCCCACGGGCAAAGGCAGGGCAGAAGAGCCATGCCCATGCCTGGGGCACCATCAGCATCACACCAGTGCTCTGCCTCGAGGTCTTTGCTGCCCAAGTGTGGGGCAGGGGAGGACAAATGTCACCTCTGCAAGGCAGGCAGCTGAGAGGGAGGCCTGGTGCCTGGGACACATGAGGAAAGAGGCCGGGCAGAGCCCCGTGACAGGCACAGATAAATATAATCACCCTCCCTGGCAATGGCCCCCTTCGCGGATGTTTACAAACAGCTCAGTACTTTTCCACGTTAAGAAGCTTGTTTTTCCAGATGCCTTGTATCGGGTGGTTTTTAATGTGTATAGTTAATCCCTTCTCACAGTCTTTCATAATAAACATCACCCCCTGACCTGGCTAATAACTATGTAACACTAATGCTTTTGATTTTTTTATCTCCTGCTCGAGTTGTGGGAGGGAATGAAGCCGGCGGCTCGCAGGGCAACGGGGACACGACTTTGAGCTGGGCAGGAGAGTTTGCCTGTTCCCCACATACACAACCCCCCCACTCCCTCATCCTGTCCTTCATCATCATCGCCCCTCAGGATGTGCCCGGACCCCTCTGCACCTCACCAGCAGCTCAGCTCTTGGTAAAGCTACAAGCCACGTGTAAACCTGGAGTTGGAGTTACTGCCTGAAAAGGCTTGTCCAGCCCCAAAATATCTGGGGCAAACTGCTTGGGGGGGGGGTTCAACATCTGAGAACACATTCATCATGCTCTCCCTGTTACCCTCCTGGGGATAACAGAGAAAAGAACTTCACTAGCTCACGTGTAGTTTGACAGTGGTGTGGTTTATGTTTTACACTTCCCAACACTTAGGCCAGCAGGACACGATGCCCATCCCAGTCTATGCCTGAAACCTCCCAGTGCTCCTGTGAGAAATCCACCGTGATGTGCCAAGCCCTGCAGCATTTCATGGCTGACGAGCAGTGCATCCCACACAGGGACCAGGCCGGTTCATGGGCGCTCACAGCAAAAGCAGAAGTTACATCACTCATGGAAGTCTGGAAGATGCTGTCGTAGAGGAAATCCATAAACCAGCACGCTCACTGCAGTGACCTTCAAACCATTACCCCTGCACCAGTACAGGTCTTGGACCTTGGATCCCATGTCCAGCCCCAGGGACACGCTCTCCTGGCCCCTGGGTTTTACCTGGAGCTGAATTTGAGCAGAGTCTTGATGCCAGTGGCTGCAGGGAAGATGTAAGCTCAGGGGAGTAAAGCAGAGATCTGGACGGTTCCCATCTGCTCAGGTTCCCACCACGCTTTTGTAAAAGATGGTTTTTCAGCTTGAGCATCCTGGCCGAGCTCCAACTCGAGTAATTACACATCGCCTCCCCAAATTCCCCTGGAGTTTCACTTCAGATGTGCCACTGGGGTTCACTTTCTGTCCCAACTGTTGCTAAGCTGGGCACTGTGAAGCTTTTGCTCCACTTTATTTGTTCCGGAGCTACATTTCACTGAGAACCATCCTCTGGGCATAATGGAGCATGAAGCAGCGGGATGAGCCTGGCCTCCATGAGCCCCACATCTGACGTCTCCCCGAGTGCCGTGGACTAAGATCTTGTTTTCACTCCAGCTGTTGTACAGCAGCAAAACTTGGATCCGCGTCTGACTGTCCTTCATAAAGTGCAGATGCATTTTCACTTGGAGTCTTGGAGTTCTATCCAGGAACTTCATTAGCAGCCAGGGAAACTTCTTGCTGGCTGATAAAGCTCATTCATATTAAAGACAAAAGCATGTCTGTACGAGAGATGCAGAAGGAGATCTCCCAACGCAGGCTCTTTTGGAGCAGGATTTTACTGGGCAGCAGCAGGATGGCACATGAAGCACTGCTGGTGGTGCACAAGTCTCATTCTCACTCATCTAACCAGGTCTAATGCCAGGCATCCCCACGGGACTCCTGAAGGTACCTATGGGACTAAGCTGATGCTTTTACAGACACATCAGGCACAGGGACGGGCAGTTATTTCAGACAGGGGGTAACAGAGACCCAGGAGAAGGAAATGCCCTAAAAGCTTCACTTCTTCAAGGAGGGGTTCAGGTCACAGAACACACCCCCTCACCCATTTCGAGAGACACATCTACAACCAAAAAGTGACATTACCAACCCTAACGTGCACCTTTCCAACAGCCCTGTCAGCACCCAGTGACATCTGCACCCCTGGTTCTTTGCTCTCTGAGTGTTTCCAATTAGCTCAGCTAACAGTTTCTCAGCCCCACTCTTTACCCAAGGCACAAACAACTCAGACTTTTAAAGTCTCCGTCCACCACCAACACATTAGATATATCAATGTAAATCTGTCAGAGTGGTAAGAACCAAGTGCAGCTGCAATTCAGGCAGTGACCACAGGAAAACCTCAAAATCTCTACTCGGCCTGATGCAAAGGGAGGATGTTGGAGAGGTTAGTGCTTACTGGGCCACAGCCCCAGGAGAGGTGTAATGGAGGTACTTGGGAAGGAATTCCCAGCCTGGGAGCGGGCATGAGCCGTGCCAGCTTCACCTGCTTCTAAACTCAGCCCTGTCCAACTCCAGACCCTGGTCCAGAGGCAAGGGAATGGGAGAACATCCCTCTGGCTCTGCTCATGCTGCTCTTGAAATGAAGATGACCACTGCTAAACACTGCAGTTGCCACAACAGCAGCTCATGCCTAGTATAGTTTCCATGTCTAGTGGAAACGTCTCCGAGGCACTCGAGGGAAAAGAGGGCACAGCATGGTCCTCAGGAGACACAGCTCCTCCCAACCCCGTCGCGCAGAGCGGGCAGGAGTTACCCAGGCAATGCCCCCCCGGGGTGGGCAGCGCTGCCCATACCAGTGAGGAAAGAGCGAGCGAAACCCTGAGGCAAGGTCAGACACCAAGGGCCTCAGCTTAATGCCCTTGAGCCCCGTGACAGGAAGAAACCAACACAACCTAATCTGCAACTCAGCTGTGCTGTCTCTCGTTTCACAGCTCTCTGTACCTCCCACTTCTTCATGGGGAGGAGCCTCCATGCCACCGAGCCACCCTCCCCTGGCATCAGTCCTACGACCATGAGAGGGAACCCAGGTGGGCACCCAAACCAGAGAACCCCAGAATGTAGCCACCCTGATAGCGCAGGACCTCCCAATCCCACCACTCAGCCTCTCCCCACCTGCATCAACAGGGATGTGGTGGGCACAAGGACCTAAATGAAGTAGGCACAAGGAGCCCCTACCCTTCATCAGAGACACCCACCAGGTACCTCCTCCTGCTCCCTCCCAGCAGAGCTGAGCACGATGCTGAGGTTGGCACCCCTGGCAAGAGCTGCAACGTGGGTTCTGGATTCTTAGGAGGACCACCTACGCTGGTTGCCACCACATCTGGGCAAGCACAACCCCAGGGGAAACCTCTCCTTTGGTAAAAGTCTGCGTACCTCAGAGGGCTTCTTCTCCTTCTGTCGTGACCAGGTGGATTTGGTATTCGGAATTTTGGAGCATCTGGAGGTGGATGTGGTGTGACCTGCAACAAAGCAAGAGACAGGTTACCTGGAAAAGAGACCAAGCTTTTTCCCCTCCTTGTCACCAGCTCCACTGCTGCTACTACAGCCTCCAACCATCACTTTGGGTCAGCACTGAGATGATAACACCTTGACATGGCATCATTTATTTGCACATCCTGGGGTATTTCACCAGAATAGATTTACATCACTTTCCTGCTGCTATAGATGATGAAACAAAGGTCTCTGAAATTCAAGACCCCTCTTTTCAAATGCAGACATCAGAAATAAGAAACCCAAAGTCACAAGTAAAAACAATTTCTAAGAGGAAATGAGCCAGGGCTCATTCCTGGAATCAAGAACCTGTTGGGATCAGGAATTAAGGAGAAAAGACTAAAAATTTTCTAACAAGGATGCTTAAAGACAAACATCTGAACTGCTTGAGGACTTCAGACTGAAAGTCAAAAATACTGCCAGATGGGGTAAATAAAACTCCTCTGCTCACACCACGACTAATGTGTTAATACTGCTTAAACAACTGTATGTATTTGGTAATAATAAATAATAAACTAATTATCAGAATCTTTTTCTACTAACAATGACAATTGGGTCCTCTGGTACAGCAGGACCCCTCCGGATTCCACGCTGTAAAAATGGTTTTGTTGGGGGTGCAATGAATGAACTATCAATAGGCCTATTTAACACTGATTTTACCCTTGGATGGCTGGCTGGGAGGAAACAAGACAAGCAACTGCCAAACACGGAGGAACCAGGCACGAGAGGACTTCAGGAGGGGCTCTGGCCAGGAGCTGAGCTGGCACGAGGGACTGGGGCTGTCCCAGGTGTGGTACCCCCACAGTGGGAAATGCCACCAGCTTCTTGATGGCCAGCTGAGGCAATCGACCCCCTGGCAAGCCCAGCTAAACCTCACACACCTATTTTTGCTCTCTGGGGAAGAGACCCTAGTTCAGCCTGCACTCTTTGCTAGAGAACTCACTTTCTTATACTTCATAAAACGAAGACCAGATCCGATGGCATCAGTCGCTCCCCAAGGACAGCTGTTTATCAGACTGCAGTGACAGGCTAGACAGCATTAAAGCAGGCTCCACACAAATCCCTTTTTTTTGGATCATTTCAGTACGTAGCCGGACCATGTAGCCAAAGCCCAGAGCAGAAGTCCCCACGCTACAGCCTCCGGGAAACACCGTTTTTTCTCAGCGAGCTGCTCCAAAGCACTGCAGCAGCAGCTCCACGCTCGACGCCGAGAGACTGAAGTCCCTAATTCCCACCTTGCCCCCTCTTCTGAAGCTACAATGAGATGCTACAACTCTGTCGACTCAGATAACGTGCCACTACCATCCTTCCCTGGTGGAGGCATAAAAAGGGTCATCGCTTTGTTTACAATTATCCTGCAGGACAGCATTTGTCAACAGCTTAGATATCACCTGCAGCATAAATATCCAAGCCCAACAGAGATAAGGCTGTTGTTGGTTAATACGGTGATTAAAGATGCCTTACCCCCGAAAGGCAGCGAGCGCAGCTCGGCTTGGTAAGCCTTTGAGCATCTGGGGATTAGGAGATGGGAAGTTTGGAGGATGGCTTCCAAAACAAACCCCATTCTGAGATGTTTTATTTTATGAGAAGCGAGTAGTGTTGACAGAGCTTGAAATGCTTTCTGGAGGTATAGCTCAGCCCCCAAACCCACCCCCCCAGGGCTCCAGCAGGATGGGGGTTCCCTCCGGCAGCCAAACAGCAGGTTCCCGTCGGCAGCAGTGGTGCAAACTCCACTCTCTCTGACAGTTTTTTTGGCTAAAGCTGTGGGAAAGGCAGCCAAACCCGGCACGATCAGCCTTTCCATAACCCCCTGTAATCTCCCCATCATCCTGTTAGGAAAAGGCCCAGAAGTTTAGTGTCTTTAGCAAAGTCCCTTTCGTTCTCAGATATCCAGCAGCCAGATCCTGTAAAGTGTGGAGAGCAAATTCCCAGTACGGCCCAGATGAAATTACTGTGACATTTGTAAGAAACCAAAAGCAACTAGTAGGAAACTCCGGAGCCCAGCCAAGGGATTAGATTAGTGCCTCGAGGGTACTGAACACTGCGGTATGTCTGCAGTGGGTGAAACCCTGGAGTAAGTGGGAGAGGAAAGCGCTCTATTTATAGCCAAAATTCAGCACATTTGCACATGGTTTATTGTTGAGCACATGCTTCTGCGCTTTCCTGAATGAGGATGAAGTGAGGTAGATGTTGAAAAGCAAGCGTGGGCTTGCAAGCTTCGCTGGCTTGAGCCTTATCCCTTTTCTCACATCACTCTGCAGCTCGCGAGAAGGGAACAAGGCGGCTCCGGTTTTACCCTGACTCCAGTGAAAACTTCCCTTTCCCCCAGTACAACTTAATCAAGAGCTAACTAGTCCCAGGCTGCAGCTCACAGGGAAAGGACAACTTGTCTACAAAGGGCGTTTTGCTTCGTTAGCAGATCTGCAATCAGCAGCTCTCCCTCGCCCAGGCTCCTCGCAGGAGGGTGACGCTCTCATCAGTTAAGAGGAGCCGCAGCCGGGGCGTTTAAATTGATATCAGCTTGTTGCTGCATTTCTGACAAACCCAGCCCAGTGCACAATTCATTGTGCAGAGACTTCCCAGTAAATGCAGTTTCCTCCACTCTTTGCAAAGTAATTATTCAAGCGTTTTCCCTGCTGGAGGTGAATCGTTTAGTTATCTCGTTCAAAGCTTCGAATTAAAGGTCTTACTGTCAGTGGTGTCTGAGTTATCACTGCTGATCGAGTACTTGCGTCGTTTTTCTTCCATCTGTAACAAAAGAAATTGAACATCACACTTAATGCCTGGGAAACTCATCTCGGCATCAAATCGCTGTTATCTCTGAGTATCTGCACACCAGCGTTATCCCAGCACCAGCCAGTACTTACCCTCAGGACAGACAACTACCCAAAGGCTTAAAGAAAAGGAAGAAAATAACCCCCCAAAGCCTTTTGATTAAACTTTCAGGGTGTCTTGCATTCTCTACCAGCGCTCCCCGCTCCCAGGAGGTAGAGTGAGTACACTCTGATCACTCATGGCAATTTGCCTACACAGGATTCACACCCAAACAGCTCTCCCTCTGCAAGAGCATCCCACCAGAGGATGCTCTACCGTAGAGGATGCACCACCCCAGCACTGCTGGATGGGGACAAAAGACATCCTGTGAACCACCTGGTCTGGGCTGCACATCTGAGAAGTGCAGAGAGAGGAGAATGGAAACTCTGCGCATTCTCGGTATGTCTGCAGGGGGAAGTCCGAGCATCCCGGAGCTGCAGGGGACCCCTGTGCACAATAAGCCTGGGGTTTTACCCTCTGACTCATCTTCCCACTCAGGCGGGATCTACTGCTTTTAAGACTCCTGGTCTATCTGTCACACAGCCAGAAGCACGCTTTCCATCACCCCGAGCTGCTCTGTCTGCTCTGGCACAGCCATCCAGCCCCCCTGCCAGCACCACAGCTCCTGGAGAGGGTGAGCAAACGGCTTCTGCACAGCTGCTGGGACCTCTCCATCCTCCTGGGGACAAAGCCATGGCAGCAGGTACCACCACACTGATCAGGAGGATGGGAAACCTGTTTCATGCTTAGCTGTTGATTTGCTTTGTGACTTTGAGAAACCACAGAACTGTTTGAAATCATCGGGTTCTCCTGAACTCACCTCTCGCGAACTTGGAGGCAAAAGTCAAGTACATGTACCAGTAGGTTCAAGGAGAGGGGAAAGGAGAGGGGAAAGGAGAGGGATTTTAACTTTTGAAGACCCCAGTTTACTACTGTGCCTGGTGGCTGATCAGTGCAGCTCCCAACACAGGGCTTGGGGAAGCTCTGGATGGAAAGGTCTACTCGTGGACTAACCACGGGCTGTGAGCTAGAATACACCCCTAGAAAACACTGTGAACTTTGTGAAAATCTTCCTAGTACTTTCCGAGCTATTTCCTAAGAAGGCAAGCTTGTTAACATGACATACACACTACTGCTTCCGCAGCTGGTTAAGTGGGAATGATAATAAAACACTGGTTTGGTGTGGTTCGGTCGCAGCAGGTACTAGCAGAACACACAGAGTGGACAGCAGGCTAGAGCGTGCCACTCCCCCCCACAAACACCAGGAAAAATTCCACACACACACACATAAAACCTTGCAAGGCCTGTATTTTACAATATATGTGCTATGTTTTACCACACTATTAGAAGGGATAATACCACAAAGGACCATAAACATTTTAACTATCAGTGCTCCTGTAAAGCAACACATGATTTAAAACGTTCCTTGAGAATATGGCAATGTCAATACTTCCCCCAGTGATTCAAGGGGAAACAGATGTTATTAAACCAGCCTTGGTCCAAGGAGCCATTAGATTTTGCTTGGGGAAAATGGTATTGAAGACAGTTCTATAGCTGCAGTTTACTTACTCCTAGTGGAAATTCTACCTGAACCCTTTCCACTGGTTCCTACTGGTCTGAAGTGGTAAATGGGCTTTTGGAGCACAAGGTAGAGCTACTCTTCTATTGATCCTGGAGTTCCCAGTCACAGAGATTAAATAAGCCAAAGCCAACGGGGAAAAGAAACACCAGAGCTGAATGAAGCAAAAGAACACTACCGATCCCCCGTGGGATTTCCAGTGCTTCCCATCTTTGCCTTTACAGCTGCCATCACTCACTCTCGTCCCGAAAGAGGGAAGGAGGGACAGGATTCATGCACAGCACTGGCTTTAGGATGCTGGGACTGGATTTGGCTCTGATACGTATGTGAGAAAATGAGCTGATCTTACGTGAACTTGACCCCTGTATCCTGCACCTCCCTACACAACACTTCTACTCGCTCACTACAGAGCGGCACGAATTTATATTCATATACAGAAGCGATTCACATTGCAGGTAAAACAGTGGCTCTACTTCAATAAATCATTTTGCCACTGTCTGGCAGGATCCGAGACGGCATCCTCTGAAGCAAACTGCACTTCAATTGCTCTGAAGGAAATTCTGGCTTGAGCAAGGATGGACACCTCTGACTGAACACAGCAACACCGAATGGCAACCCCTGCCTGGGTAGGAGATGGCACACGAGGTCCCGTGTGCCCAAAGGGGGTGAAATTCAGAGCTAAAACCACAGAGCTCAACCAGCCCCTGCCAGAAAAAGGTTCACTTCCAGGCACTGCTAAGAAGCTGCTGTTTTCTGAGGGACTCCTCTTCTTGAGCAGCCAAAGAGTAATAAACCGTGAGGTACTAAACAGAGGAATTTACTGTAGAAGGGTAATTGGGCCGTTTCTCCATCTGGAGCACAGGGTTATAAAGTCTGGTGGTGGTTGGGTGAGCCACGGGCTCCCAGCACCTCTCTGGCACCCAGCACCGGGGGACCCACTGCCCACATCCTTCCCACTCCTCCCAGGGCTGGAGCTCCATCCCTGACAAGCTCTCAGGAGCAGTTTGGTTGGTGAACCACTTAACAATTTAAAGTCTTCATAAAATACAACCTCTGCTCCAAAATTCATATTTTGTTTATATTAGAAGCTAATTTCACCTTTAACTGACCCATTCCCTGCATGGCATCACTATTAAAGTCATAAACAAATACCAAAAAAATTTGTAATACTTTGAAAAGGTCACAGTTAGGTCAAACTTGGCCCAAAATCTAGCTTTTACAGAGCCAGAAACCAAGAGAAAGGTTTCTATGTATGCTTCCTTAAAAAAATTCAAACAGAAACAGATGTGGGTTTCTTTTATAAACAAATGAACATCTCCCTGAAGTGTCTGCAACTCAAATCCAGAGGCATAGCCCCGGCGCTAATGCCTGGAAAGCCGAAAATCGGCATTGCTTGCAAACTAACACATGTTCAGCATTGCCTTTGTTCAAGCGCAGAAAGGCAGATAAATGGTAAAGGGAGGAAGATGATGGCCCTGCATCAGCTCAAACAAATGTAAATCACTAGGGCCACGGACAAATTAGCCGCGGGATTGGGGGTAAAATTAAGGCTGATGGCCTGAGGCTGCCTGGTCCTGCCTCACAGCGGGAGGGGGTTCAAGAGGAGCTTTTGGAGATGCAATTTTGCCCAGCTCATGCAACCTGGGAAGGGAGAAGGCAGAGGTACCCTTCGCCCACGGAGATGCGCCCAGACCCTGCGCTCCTGTCCCACCTGGGCCAGCCACATGCTCCCATGCACACCCAGCCCCAAAAATGCCTCCTCCAGCCTTCAGCCAGCAAACAAATCTGCGGATCCCTCCAGCATCCCTGTGCGCTGAGCCATCCGCCGCTGTTCACCAGCTCCCTGCAAACTCTTCCGTACATCAAGTCCACGTGGGATTCACAGCTCTTCGTGGCATCGCAGCACCCTGTGCAGGGGCTGTTTGCAAGAACGAACCATTTTGGACCGTGACAAGCAAAGCAGAAAGCTTCATACATGCCTGTGCTCACTGCTTCCACAGGGAGCAGGCAGAGAAACCTGCATAAGTTACAGTAAAAAAGCAAAAAGTATTTGCTCATCACCTCTCCCCAGCGCTCACCCGCACGTTA
>JANHFX010022088.1:45259-87230 GCA_027560015.1 Chloroceryle amazona | reverse complement strand
TTCAAGCTGAAACAAGGTAGGTTTAGACTAGACACTAGAAAAAAATTCTTCATGGAAAGAGTGGTGGGATATTGGAATAGGCTGCCCATGGAGGTGGTTGAGTCGCCATCCCTGGATGTGTTTAAGAATCGCTCAGACGTAGGGTTGGGGAATATGGTCTAGGGGAGAACTTGTAGAGTGGGGTGAATTTGTAGAGTAGGGTGAAAGGTTGGACACGATGATCCCATGGGTCTTTTCCAACCTAGATGATTCTATAAGTGATTTGCTTCACTATTCTAGTTTCTTATTATTTTTGCAGTATCATCAGACAAGTTGAGAGAAATCTGATCTAGTATCATATATATCAACATCTTCATCTCTCAGAGCTGTGTTATATCTAAAACAGTAAAAATTTGTGGCATATTACTGAACAGAATCTAAGTTCAGTATTTGTAGATACACTAAATGCATAATGATATGTAGTTCATTAATACCATAACTTAATCCACTTTCTAACACACATATCTGGTTATCTTTTTTTTTTGCAAAATGAGCGTGCAGTCAAATCGTCACAAGAAAAGCATCAGCCTTGTTGGTTCACGATAAATCAACCTTACAAAAACCAATTAACTTAAGCAATATTGGCTAGTGCAATGTCATGTAGAAGATTTCCCCTAAAGTATGTTGATAAAACATGTTAGAGCAATTTACGTATTTTTATTTTTAAATTGTTAGAAAATAAGAAACTGCTGTTAGCAGAATTGCTACTAAGAACAAATTCCCTATGAAATAAAGACAAGGTATGTTCCCACCAGGAAATGTATTTGAGGCCATTAATCCTGCAATAAAAAGTGATGCTAGATTTAATCTTTTTTTTTTTTTTTTCTTTTTTTCCTATGGTATACAAGTATTTCACACAAACTGTAAAGACTAGCTATAAGTTTAAATATATGCACATGCATTTATCTTACACTAAACTGTAAAATATGAAAACTGTTTAGTTGAAAAGACTACAAAGATTTATGTAAACGAAGAAAAGAGTTTTTAAATTACAGTTTGATCCATTAAAATGTAAATATAGGTATTTTTAATCACATTTTCATATTATTAAGTAAAAGGCTGTGTACACAGTATACTATCTACTTTATAGGGGTATTACATGGCTATAATGACCTATAGAACATTATAGTGTGTTGTAAATTACAATATTTCATTGAAAGTTTTCACAAGTTATAGTAAAAATGTGTTAAAAAAGTACAGAAAACTGTTGTCATTACTAAATTTAAATGCAAATATATATATGTATCTAAACTACCCGGTCCTATTCAAAGAAATTGTATTTTTGTAAAGTAAAGTATTTGCAAAAGGAAAACGACTGTCAGAAAGTTACCAGTTTAAATGAAATTTTTCATTTAAAGTTATCGTAACTGTATATTGCCTATTTTTCACATTTTGAGTTCTCCTTGTCAAGGCTATTTATTGAATGGCCAGCAGTATTTGGAGCAAGTGATAGGATTTTTCTAAATATTATATTTTAGTTTTGAGAAAGCAAAGATGATAAATTAAAACAACAATGCGATCAAAGACAGAAGGTTTATTTAATAGTTTATTTTTGAGTATTTATTTTCTCCTTGTCTAAGTTTGAAATTTCCCCCGTGGACTGTATGAGAATTGTAGTAGGATTATCTCTGTGTTTGTACAGCACATGGAACAAATGCTGGTCGTGACTCAGCATTAGCTAGCTTGTGACACCAAATGATTTCTTGATGTCTGGAGGTTAGGATTGTACATATAAGGAAGAAATAAGTCTGAATGTTAGAAAAATATACTATATCACATCCAGTACCTCAACTGTTTGCTTCTGTACCTCATCAATTAACCAGTTCTGGTTATATTATGTAGTTTTTTTTTGTTTAACCTCAGAGTCACTATGGAAAGCATATAATTGAACACTTATCTGAATAGGTCAGAACAGCACAGTATAGATAAGAGTAGTGTTTAAGCAATTAAGTATGAGAGGACATTGAATGGGTATTCTTCTATCTTACATTTTTAAATTGCTCTGCAGGAAAGAAAGTATAACCTACTCTGACATTAGATAAAAATAAAGTTTGTAGAATTAACCACTTTTTTTTTTTTTCTAATTTCTCTTTCTCTTTAGAGTCCATTTCAGAAAAAAAATATTGACTAAATTCCTGTGCACTAAATGAAACCTGATTTATAAAACTGCTTCCTGTACAAAAAGGTTATTTTCATTCTGTGACAAAAAACTGGCCAAATCAAAAGGCTTTCCATTCTAAAGCAAAGATTTATAGAAACACCAGAAGATACACTAGACATAGGTAGTACTTTAAAGAGAGGACGCTTAGATCTATTGGGTTATACATCGCAAACGAAAAGCCATTCTTACATCCCTCTCCGACCTTGCAGGGCTGGTTCTTTCCCAATAGGATTTCTTTCTTTCTCAGCAACTTTAAGTGTCATTCTAAGCTGTAGGTAGAATCTATGTTAGGTACATGTTTTAAGGAGTTTGTTGAAAAAGCTAAGTATATTACTTTTGCTTTTCTCAGAAGCACAGTATTGTTAATTTACTCTCCACATTGCATTTTACATAGGTCTACAGGAAGAACAAGAGACAAGTGATTAGTGATGTGCAGGTGAAAAGTGAAATAAGTGTATTTGCTGTCCTGTAGTATAAAAGCCCCCATGTAACCACCCAGACTAAACTCAAGTATGAAGTGGAAATTCTTTGATCAGAAGTTATTTAACAACAAAGCTACAAATAGCTGAAAAAAATATTTTTGTCACACAAACTTATTTATCTGTGTGGTTGTTAGATTGTTTTGTCTAAATCCAGCATTTTTATTTGTATTCAAAAGCAGTTGGTTTGCAGTAGCTCTCTAGCATTAAATTCTCAGTGCCACATGGTGGAGTAAGAAGCACACAGAATTTACATTCAAAAAGTGGTAAAAGAGAAGTTAAACAGCACATACATAACTCTCTGTCAGCTTTCAGAATAAGCTAAACAGATTTCACTTAAAGAGGAGCTAAATGCAATTTTGTTTTCATAAATTAATTGCTAATCAGCTGAACCAAAGATTATTCCTCCTATCATGTTCTAAACAGATCTGAATTTTTGAAGCAAACATGCAGAGTCTTCAAACCTGAAACAGCTTTCTGATTACAAATTCTGCCATATGTTCTTTTAGAATGCAATACATATCGCCGAACAGTTTCCTAAATGCCTCAGCATGGATAAACTGACCCCTGCCCAGAAACCAGTATCACTGACTGAAAGATTCCAATTCCAGCTGTGCAGACACTATTGTATGTTATGTTATATGAATGAACTGTTTTCAGATATAAAAAAGAGCTGTGCCAGCAGAAATTACACAGGAGATGTAATCATTCAGTATGTGCCTATTCTGTCATTCACTGAAGGAATGACTTGGTATATTTACCCTCATAAAATGGATTGTTTATTACCCGTCTCTCTAAGGATTTTAAAGAACTTCAGACAACTTCAATATTTACATTAAATCAGTTTGGTTGTTAATTAAGTTTTTTGCATTACATCCCACTGGCATCTTAAAATAAAAACATGAAAGGGGAAAACTCAGCAACCTCTATGCTGGTTTTCCCACAGTGGATATAGTATAATCAGGTGAACTTGACACGAGACAATAAAATCTCAAGAACAAAACCAAGTTCTGCGAAAACACTAAGCTGAAATTTTCCCATGAAAGTGTGTTAATTAAGGTTGAGTATTGTGGTGCTTCAGTTGTTGAAGTTCTGAACTACTTCCTTTTACACAGTCTGTTAATTATTGCCAATATTGTACCTGAGGATGCACATAAACCAGACGTTTCCATGGGACATATGAAGCAGCACTGAAAATATTGACAAAGTAAGGGTCCAAAAATATCAGAAAAAAAGCACACTTGCCTGTCACTTTTTTCATATATATTAGAGGTATATAATTACAAGATGAGAAATTAAACAGATACATCTTTAATAAATGATGATTTGTATCCTATTTCACAAAATATTATTTACATTCATATTTCAAGGAAGAAGAAAATTTAAGAGAGTCAACTAATTGATAACATAGCTTAGACTTCAAACTGAAACAATAACTCATCTGAATCTGATCTTATTCTCATACTGATGTAAGTTAGAAGCAAATAAATTAGAATCAGTTTAAAAAAAAAAAATAGTGACTACACATATGATCCTGTTTGCTAAATATAACGTTTTTAATTCACACACACACATATATAAATATCTGCATGTACCTACAAAGACTCACGTACTAGGAAATCAAAAGAAAGGTACTATATTTTAATTCAAAAGACCTGGAAAATTTTATTTTTAAAAGGGAGAAAATATGAGTTTTTTCAGCTCTGAATATTTTTAAGATCAACTAAGCTACTCCACACAAGACACTCATTTTTTAGAATGATTTAAAACATTACAGGCATGGCAGAAAAAAAAAAAACAAAACAAACAAAAATTGAATGTCTTGTCTATAAACATTATAAAACATTTATTTTCAATATCCTTGTAGTCTTTTTTGTTTACTTTTTCTTATTTTTGTAATATGACTCCCTAAATATAGGTGGAATTTACAGAAAAAGTGCTGTACATAATATAGTAAAACATCAATAATTTCATACCAGAGACATTTGGCTTTATTTAATTTGTATTCTTACCATTTTTATGCTGCAGTAAAGCAGATGTTATAGAAGAATGAATGGAAGAGTAAAAATGAGAATTAGATGTACATTTTTATTGCAAAGGCTCAAAGAACCATTTCTAAAGAGATGGAAAAGCTGTTTCTGTAAAACCTTGTATTTCAATTCTTACAGCTTGTGCAAGTAAATTTAAGTGCACATCATGAAATAATTAATGATGTTGTCTATGTTTCAATAATTTAATAACTATTTGTAGGCCATGTAATCAACTTCATAAAAGAGCCATCTGAGTAGTGAAGATGATGAGCTTCTTCTTCTAGAATGGGAACTGGCTTTTAAAGACACATTTAAAATCTTTAGGATTTTAAAATTACTGCCTGGTCTTCCATGACATTTATAGTTCTTTACATCTGGGCAGGTATAGAATATAAATCAGAAGGAATATATGACTTTACAAGAAGATTAGATCAATCTTCTTGATTAATCCTACCTAAAATTTACTTTCATACTGATCATGCTGCAAATACCTGTTATTAATATGAAGCTGAGGGAAAAACAAATACTTTTAGGTTGATAAGAAAACCAGTAAGCACACCAGTTCAACTACTATATAACTTACCTGTGCTTCCTGAGGGACCTGTGCTGCATCAACTCTGTCTGCAGCGTAAGCTGTTAGCTGTTTGTCAATAACAGCAAGAGACTCTTGGATTAAGCGGAGGGTTTTGTCAGTCTCCTGGGCAGATTGAATACTCTGTTCGAGACTCTTTTGTCTTCTCACAGCCTAAAAGCAATGACAATGTTATCAATATTCATAGTAGTAATGCATATAACAGGTTCCCCCCCCCCCAATTTTTTTTATATTTAAAAAAATGCAGTCTGAGAATCAAAAATAGTACTCCTGACTCATCCACCTTTTTGTATGATAAGTTGCGAATCATTTTGCCACCCATTTAGTTCTTTCTAGTAAGAAAAACAAAACCAAATCCAACCAAAACCAAAGAAAACCCCAGATTACATAGACAACTTTTAAAAATGTAGAACCCTGCAAAACAAATGCATGCATTGAAGATTTCTATATGGAGTGAAAGTTGGAAAATCTGCATAATAAAACCATCCTGATAGTGCAGTCTTTCATTCTGAAGTGTAGTGGTCTTCCTGATCTTATTATATAATTCAAGAGATTTTGTTTACTGAGAATAGGGTTACTGTCATCACAATCCCTTCTGAGACAATCCTCTTCAGTAAGTGAGAGAGATAAAGACTCGCTTGAGAAGGAGCTCTCTAATATGAATTATAAATAGCTGTCTGGAACAGAAGCAATGCCTACTCTGGGATAAAAAAAAAAGGAGAAAAAAAAAAAAAAAAAGAGACAGATCCTTGTCTTTTCTGTGGTCTTGCTCAATTCACTATCACTCTAACCATACCCTTTTAGCGTAGGAAGTTGACTCTTACTTCTGCTCCACTACCAGTGCCACAGTGGGATGACTACCATCACCTTTTACACAATCCTTTTTTTGCGAATGATGCTTTCCTTTCAAAGGAAAGCTTACGTTAAGGTTTACCAAATCAGAAAAACTAATTTCTTCATCCAAGTTGTCCTTTAAGCACATCTGTGTTTAAACACTTGATATAACCAGGCTACTATTTGTAACATTATATGGTAATAATCTGGTACTTTTTTCCATATGTGATTGTGTCTACCTGTGGATTCATATTTTACTTAGACTACAGCTTCTACCTAGCTGAGTTTCTGTTTTATAAAAAGCAGATAATAATTATTCACAATCTCAAATGCAATACAGTTTTTCTCTGTACAAGTCCAGCCATACTGCTGACGACACAATAAAATAACTTTCTTTGACATGAATCAAAGGAGAAGGGAGAAAGCAATCACTCTTTAAATAACATTGCTAGGTGTCCTGCCATTTTTCAAGCCAAATCACACTTCTCTTTGGTGAGCCAGCTGTGCTTTAATTTGATTTCATACTTATTATAAAACTCATGCCTTGAAAAAATATCCCCCAGCAATTCAATGGGAATATTTGATATATCTGTATCCTCCTCACAGATTTTTATAAACCTTCACATTTAACAAATTAAAAAGATTTTTTCTTGTGAGCATTCTTGCTAGTTGTTTGACTTCGCTAAAGGATAGGGATTCCAACCAGTACTTACTATATTTATGTTTGTAAGCTGCTTTGTGCTATTTCAAACTAGCCAATCAGATAATCTTGTATCCCTGCCAGCTCTTGGAACCTTCTGCAGAACTGAGCAGCTTTACATATCAGACCCATGCTGTTGGTCTTAATGGAAACACCTGAGCCACTAAAGTATTATTACCCTACCAAATGAACCATTAAACAGTGTAACTTCACAGTACAGTAGTAAGGCTTGCTACTTAAATTACTTTTACCTCCATCTGATTTGAGATTTTATATTACAATGTTCTCAGCCTGTTCAAAGCAGCAGGGTTAAAACCCACAGCTTTCATTTACCTTGGCACTCCTTACTACTTATTTGTAAGCTTGGCTAAGGCACAGTCCCTCTCTACCTTTCCATTTGCATCACCTCACAGTAGATTGAAAGACAAATTGTATCGGAAACAGGGTAAGTACCTTTCTATAGCCCATGGGTAAGGGCATTCTGGAAGCATGGAATGAAACTTCTCTGCCTTTACCGATCTCCTTGGACAAATAGTAGGACTAACTTACATGCAAAGTCCATTCATACTGAGGGCTGCAGTGTTCAGAAAAGCTCACCATTTAAGGTATGACACTAAGAAAGTTTTATTCTTATTAGTCATTAAAATAATCACCTATACTTTCCGGATAATTCAATATACTGGATATAAATTTGGTGCTAAATCCTTCTAAAAAACTACTTTTATGGCAATACTTGAATTTCTGAACCCTTGTTAAACGTTGACCCATGCTAACTACAATTTGCAGCTAGGCACTTGCTTGAGTATAGATAAATTTGCTGTCAGCAGCCCACATACATGCAATGAAGTAGTTAGCACTTCATGGAATCTCACAAAAAGTATTAAAATTGAATGACACATATGTGGTGAATGAAAAGTTGTTAGCTCTCTGTTCACTTCAGCAGAAAATAAGCATATCATAATCTTGTTTTAGGATAGAACTGGAAAAATGAAAACACTCCCAAACTCTTTAATAAAATAAATATTAAAGCAGATAAGAAAAAAAATCTGGCTGGATTTCAAACAAATATAAAGTCAGATAAATACACATGCATGCTTGTGATATCTTTATGTGCACACAAAATAAGTATTTACAGAATCACAGAAAGGATTGGTGATCACATCAAAGGTTGGGAAGGACCTCCTAGATCACTGAGTCAAACCATATCCATAACAAAAAAATACCTAAATACCTCGATCAAACATGACTTCAAACCCACAAAATAACCCCCTACAGGCCTGCCACAGGTCCCTCTGTAGAGCCTTCCAGCCCTCAAGCAGATCAACACTCCCACACAACTTGGTTTCATCTGCAAATTACTGAGGGTGCTCTCAATCCCCACGTCCAGGTCCCCACTCCCTAACATACAGGGCCACACCTCCACCTCTCTTTCCTTGTCTATCCCTTCTGAAGAGCTTATATCCACTCATCACAGCATTCCAGTCCTGACAGTCATCCCACCACAATTCCATGATGACAACTATGTCATAGCTGTCCTGCTGCACAATGGCCTCCATCTCATCCTGCTTGTTGCCCATGCTACGTGCATTAGTGTAGATGCACTTGATCTGGGTTTCCCATTCACTTCTGTAGTTACTAACCTATTAGTGAGCCCTGTGTTTTATTGCTACATATACCACCCTTATTCACCTCAGGTAGGGTGGCAGATTGATGGCCATCCTTGGGCTCTTCTCTAGTGAGCCTGGTTTTATCCCCTTCCCCCTTCAAGCCTAGTTTAAAGCCCTCTCAACGAACCCTGCCAACTCCTGGGCAAGGATCCTTTTGCCCCTTTGAGATAGATGTACACCACCTGCCACCAGCAGACCAGGTGCCATGTAATTTTCTCCATGATAGAAGAATCCAAACTTCCAACGGTGGCACCAGTCCCTGAGCCATGTGTTAATCAGGTGTGTTTTCAACCCTCTTTCAGTGTTTTTCTCGTCCATTTGAGGGATTCATGAAAACCCCACCTGCACACCCCAGCCTTCAACTAGCTGTCCAAATTCCTTGAAGTCCTTCTTAATTGCCTTTGGTCTTCTCTCTGCAACCTCATCATTACCAGCCTCAATCACTAGCAAGGGGTAATAATCAGATGGCTTCTTGAGAGCAGAGAACTTCCTTTTAAGATCTCTAACCCAAGCCCAAGGGAGGCAGCAGACTTCCCTGGGGGATGCGTCTCGTCAACAAATGGGCCCTTTTGTTCCCCTCAGGAGAGAGACACCTATTACAATTACCCTCCTTTCCTTCTTAACTGAAGAGGTCATGAGAGTGGGGGGAGTGACAAGCTGTAGGCGACTCACTGGATGGATCCTTTTCTCCATCTTCGTTCATCTGGTCACCAAGTCCCAAATCCCCATACTTATTGTGCAAAGGCAGCTGGGAAGGTGAGGGGGGCCAAGAAGGTTACACACACATGAAGACAAAACATTCTGCTTTCATTTTCTCAGAAAGAATTTGATTACAGCCTGAGAACCTGTGTGACATTTTGTATCTTCCAAGTGAGATGAAAGTACATCTTTTCCAAAAATTATGAATAGTTTAGATGAATGAATAGAATCAGACCAAGATGTGAATGCAGTGATATAAGAGGAAGTATATTGGCAGTGGGAGCAGAACCATGCAGCAAAATAGTGGGAAATGGCACCTTCACAGTTGTGATGATTTTCTCAGATATAAATGGGTGCTGCTTTGATTTTTCTGTCTGTATTGCTTACTGAGAACAGACCTTATCCTGCACACTCTCCTAAAGTCAAGCCTATACCCTAGGGCTGTTCAATTCACACAACTGTAACAAAAAATTTTTCACAATAAACTTATGAGATGTACTATACACTCATGTAATGTAAGATATTTCTCCAGTACACAGCAGCTGACTCAAAAACCTAATCCTGTTTACTAAGCAGGTCCCTAACACTATTACTGGCATTGCAGAATACTTATCAATTCAGTCAAGGGGAATGATACAATATAGAAGAGGCTTCTCTCTCTCTTCCTGTTACTGATAGAGGTAAGAATTAGAGGGCTTTACAAAAAGGGGCAGACATACCACACACATCTGTGAATTTGAATTTAAAATTTGTCCTTAAAACTCATACATCTGTGTGAAAATATATATAAGCCTATTTTTGAAAAACATCTGAAAGTTGAAATTAATATGTATCTGTAATAGAAAAGTATTTTAATTCAAGATGACCTGTTTTTTGGAGTAGGGGGTGGTGTTTTAATGGTTTCTGTAGTTTTGTGTGTGTTTTTTTTTTGTCGTTTTATTTTTCTCTGAAAGATTATGTTTTTTCTATTCCTCTGTGGAAGAAATACATGGTTTAACATCGCAGAGTATAAGTGCGTCTGAGAACAGAACAGGAAGCTCTAGCTCTGCTATCAGATCATAGTCAATAAAGCTAAAGGCTTTGTTCTCTATAGGGAAGTGTCTGACAGTTGATTGCTAAATAGAAAATCTCAGGAAAATAAACAACTGTTTAATTATTTCTGAGCCAGTGAAATGTTGACAGCTGTCAAGGAGGATAAAAACAAGATAAAAATCTGCTGTTAAGTAGTATCAGAACAAAAGAGAAAAGAAAAAATATTTATGAACTGAATTTTATATTAAAGATTATTATAGATTTTTAGTTATTTTTTGATGATTAAGCATAACATCCAATTTTTATGATATAGAATATTACATAAGTTATTACAATCTAACAAAGATCAGTGGTAAATGCATATTATCCATATAAAATGCCATATTAAGGGAAAGTTAGCACTGAGAGACAAACATCAGAAAAGGTTGAGATGCTCAGGAAGTTGCTTATGACTATAGCTCATTCTTTGATGTTTAATGTTATAAATCTATATTTATAGACATTACTACTTTTTATTCAAAAAGTACATTTCATGTATTAAATGACATTAGTCACACATGGTGTTACCAAGAACTTGGTTAGAGGTTTACAGTTAAAAACAAGTAGAATTTTGCTGTTGAAGCAGTAGTCTTGTTGTGTTGGAGGAGAAAGATAGAAAAAAAACTTTTTCAAAATTATAATACATTTACTACAGGGTACATTTATTTAAAATGCAGAAGCAAATTTAACTTTTAAGTTAAAGCTCATGGAAAGGGGTTTATTAAGAAAAGCAGAAATATGTAAGCTATTTAGGGGGGGGGGCTCAGTTTTACTCTCTAATTATTGAGACATGTTACCACAGGGTAAAGTTAAAAAGTTAAAAGTTAGAAAACTTTAGATTCCTTCTTAAACTTGTTTAAATTATTTTAAATGTTAACCTAAGTCTTGGTGTTTTAATGGTTTTGTCTGAGATATATTACAACATCTCTGTGAGTTTTGCATCAAGCTGTAAATGTGCTAACCTCCACTTTTTGTTTGGAATCAGAATTGTGATTGGAATAGTGTTTAGACTTAAGCTAGAAATACCTTTTCTAGCATTTATTTTGGGCCCATGAATTTTTAATACCCTCCAAGCTAGAACTAATTTTTCTGCAAATTCTAGTAATATTCCTCAGTGTGTTTTTAAAGTAAGTGGCTACAAATATTTGACTTTTCAGTCATTAAATGATATTATCTTTGATCAACTGTATTTCAAAATTGCAAACTATACCAAGAAGGACTTATCACTGCAGACAGATAGCAACTCAGCTGCTTTTTCAAGTTCTCTCTTAGCAGCCTTCAAAGCAATCACATGGAGATAGGGGAGGAAGAATTTTTTCTTCTCTTGAGAGGACAACTAAAGAGCAAAATTGTGTCAAATGATGAATGTGTGCTCTTTGAAAGAAACAAAAAGTTATCCTTTTGGAATCCTAAAAAGAGTCCTAAAAGAAATTATGAAACAGTCCCCCAAATTATAATTGAATCTAGTGTAAAGCCCACCTGACCAATAATGTTTTGTACAATTTTTTTACAAGCATAATCTCAAGAATAGCTAGATGACATTTCTGCAGCTTGCTGGACAGGATGTAAATTACTTTCAGCCTTAAAGGGAATGATAGCCACTTGCAATATAGCTTGAAGTTCTTCAGGCAAGTGATCCCATATACAGAGTTGTAAGTGAATCAGTCCTTGAAAAGGAAATATAGGTATATGTTTCTTATCAATCAGCCCCAGATGTTCAAAAGCAAACTAAATACTCAGTCTTCGTTAACTAAAGAAGATAAGGCATACAAACATAAAGCCATTATCTGTCTTTAAAAATTAATTGCTCTCTAAGTAGCAATGCTGTATGGTCTTAACAGCATCATTCAACCGGCAGTGGTTTGGTTGCTCTATTAGTAGTGAATAAATATTTCACATATCAGGTTCTGCCTCCATGAGGTTATTGTCTTGGTAACTACCTGCACAATTATTCAAATAAAAATAAATAACCTAACCATATTAGCATAGCCTATTGGTACATCTGAAGTAGAAGTGACCTTGAATGCCAGCTGAATACTGTTATGTACCTGCAATGTATTTTTATGAGAGGAGAATCCATGCTGTTTGGATTTCAACAGGGCTTACACAAACAGTACAGAAAATTTAATACCAGGTATCAACAAAAAACAGGTGTGAGATTTCAGCGTAAAAATTATTTAAACTTCTTTTGTAGACAACATACAGTAAAGAAGTGGTGATTTAAAAAGTTTCTTTGCAGCTCTTTCATTCTTTTATACAGATCTCACCATTAATGTTTGACTACTAAATATCAGCAGGGGTCTTCCCCCTCCTGATTTTTGTCCATATTTAAACTAAAATGGAAAGCACTGAAAAAGTTTCTAGAAATATTTTGCTCATATATTCATCCAATTTGTCTTCAGAATTTCACACAACATCTTTATGCTGTACTTTCCACATTTAACCCCTGCAGCTGGCACGAACTGATTTACTGGAAAGACTGAATAGCATTCATCCATTACTCAGCAAGACTATTTGAAAGCCCTGTTTTCACACACTGGAAGCCCTCTATATATTCCCAGTTTTCTCCTCCAACTCAGGAAAAAAATAGCAGATACCAAGGAGCAGAATTCCTCTAGTTAGTAGAGGGAAACAGGTTCATTTACACCCCAGTCTTCAAGTTTAATCTCAGAAAAACTGAGGACCTCTCAGTTCTTACTGTAGTGTTTTTACTTTCACTGTTTTCAGGAACAAGTACACTTGAAGCACCATGAAAGGAACAAAAATATTATCATTGTCATGGTAGATTGTTACCACCGTGACACAGTTGCTCGATATCTTCATTTGTGCACCATTTATGCCGCTGAAACTGAGTAACTTTGGACTGTCTTTGTACCTTATCTTTGAACACATTCTGATTCCAATTATAAGAAAGGAGTCTGTTTCCCTCATTAAGTCTGTGTTTTTCCCTAATATTTCCTTCCCGATCTTTACCAAATACTGAGATGATATTTTCCTGGTATTTCTTTTCATAACAACCAAGATCTTCTTTCTTAAGAGTAACACCTCAAAATTTACAATTTTGAATGTGAAGTCAGAAGTTCTCCATAAATATCATTTGTGTATTTGTACTGAATACTTCTGTAACTTAATTGCCTTGTTATTCTGTCCTGTAGGGTTGTTCTGTGTTTACTTAGAGTTTATCCCTATTTCCTTATATACCCTTTGGTTGTCTTATAATTCTTTGGTGAATTCTGTTTGGTCCTGACATTATACAAATACACATCTTTATTAATGTGCTCACAAACATATATTAAACAAACTCCTATTATTGAAAGTAAATATTCACACACAAGTATCACAAGTTTTGAATTCATTTTCCAGCAAAAAAGTACACTGTACCACTGGATCTGTCAAAAAATTAGTACAATTTTCTTCATGGAACCTATAGTAAAGAATGTTATTCTAGCATATTATTAGATTTGACTCTCTGCTCAACTAGTTTCTATATTGAAGTCTCTTTATAAAATCTTTCATTGATAGAAAGGTTCTTATTTATTGTTCAGTAAATAATACATCCTTAAGAGAATGTTACTCTTATATTTAATTTTGAAAATAGTTTCCTTCTCAATAAGATTTTTGTCCAAGAAAGCATCTCTAAATATGCAGTTGAAGATTAAATCCACTTAGATGGTCACTTCAGCTTTGGAATTCTGGGGTACCTATTCTACTGGTTTTGGCTGGGGTGGAGTTCCTTTTCTTCACAGCAGCCTATATGCTGCTGTGTTTTAGACTGGTGACCAAAAAACAGTGTTGACAACACCGTGCTAGACGGTCAGCTGTTTAATGGGAGGATGAGTCAGTTATTAAATATACCTCCTGCTGAAGTTCTTCCCATCGAGTATTGAACTTCTCAAGTTTCTCATTGATCAGTTCATCCAAGATTCCACCATCAGTTAGAGTCTGAGCCAATTCCCGAATTTGATTGCGATTATCTTCTGGATGTCTCATCAAATGTTCCAAAGACTGAAACAAGGTCAAAAAAGTAGTTTGCTTTCCTTTCTGCAAATAAGACTCTACAGAGCAATCACAATTCACCTTAAAAATTTAAGAAATATCACATTTTATACACAATAAACAAAGAGAGAAAAGAAAAATATCTATGTCCCATGTCCTGATAACAGATGTTCTATGCTACTTTATACTGCAAAGATTTTTCTCAAAGCAATAAATTGGGTATTTGTTTTTATCAATGTGGACTATACCCAATGAGTTCAATGGTAGTATTTGTATACTTAAAAACAAAACATTTGCTTGAATATCTGAATGGATGAAGTTCAATAGTAAAAATACATTATCAACATAACATTTTTTAGGTTGGTCTACTAAGAGTATTAACTTAATTTCTGCAAACATGAAAAGTTCCATGAATAAAAGTTAAATGATAATGAATAGAGTTGCAGTACAATGTGTGATTTGATATTATTTAAGTTAACACTTACATCTAGAGCCTCAGAAATTTCTTCTGCACCTCCTTGGATATTTTCAGTTGCCTTGAGTTTCAGTTCAATTTCACACAACCATTTATTTTCTGCATCCAAATACGACAATAGTTCACGCCAACATGCCCAGACCTCCTGATGGAGAATAAAGGGTTTATTGAGATTGAAAATCTCACAGCTTTCACTTACTAAAACATTGGAAACATTGCATGCTTCATCCCCAAAACAACGTTTGATGTCTTATAGTTATGATGTGCTGTAGTTGATTTTTTTTACCAGTATTTGTATTTTCCAAATAAATATAATACACAACAAAAACATTTTGATTAAACAGAGCAAACCCACAAAAGATAATATGAAAAAGAGAACACTCTGCAAAACACAGCTTGAATCTTCTGTCTCATGAATTATCGACTTCATATGCTTTTCTGTAAAATTTTCTTGTAATATATAAATAAGCAAAATATCAGAATTTTTAGAGACTAGTTAGAAGTTTATGTCTATTACAGGATATAGTTAGGTTGCTTATATGTTCTATCATTAATTACTTAAAGCAACAGTTCATAAAACCTCCAAAACCACATCATTCAATAATTCTGACTGAAATCTCTACAGAAGTTAATTCTACATCACATCTAGTGCAATTTATAAACCACTTAAGTGCAAACGTACGAAACATAATATTGCAAAATTATATTATTGTCTAATATTTTACTTTTACAGTGCCTCAGGATGCACAGATAAAAATGGCACTTTGCACACAAGTAAAACATTAAACAATTCCTAAATCAAGTTTTCATTGTTCCATATTTGTTAGTAGAAATTAAAATAAAGTTAGTGAGACACATCAGGCTGCTTGTAGATTAAGTTTCCCAGAGCGCAATCCTTCTCATCTAACTTTGGTTAGAACTTTCAAATGGAAGAGGTTATAGAGGGATATCATTATGCAAGAACATCATCAATGATCAGGAAAAATATCAATTATCAGTTTAGACTATACAATTTTCCACAGCACAATTTAGAGGAAATTGATTTTACTCAGGTATATAATTGTCCTGTATGAAGCTAGTTATTGCAATTTAGTTCACAACAAAAAAAAGTCTATTTCACTGTGACCACTGTATAGTATGAAAATAGCCCTATGGCAGGAATCTGTAACGGAGTTGGCCAATTGTCAGGGTCAACTCAAAATGTGTGAGGCACATTCAGTTTACCAGAAGCTCAATGCTGTCTTCATGCTAAAACACCACCACTTGTACAGCTTTAGGGCCATTCAATCAAAATTTTTAGCTGTGGAAGAAGCCTAGAGCAGCTGATGAAGACTATGTCATAGCATTGCTACAGAAGCCAGATACTTGGCTTCAGATACTCGGCTTAATCTCATGAGGGATAAGAGCTTGGATCTGCAATTTCTGTATACTTCTTAAAGCCATGTCTGAGGCTTCTCTTCTAATATGACTCTCCAACATACACAATTCTGAAAAAGATTTAGATATATGGCACATACCATGTGGTATGTGGCATATGGCTCATAAAACCTTGGTGTATAGGGTTTGTGTCTGGTGGGTTTATGGTAGCATGGGAGGGGGCTACAGATGTGGCTCCTTCAAGAAGTTTTGAGAAGTTCCCCTGACTCCAAATTTGTCCCATCCCTGGCCAAGGTTAAGCCAATGAACACCTCTGTGATAACATATTTAAGAGAATAAAAACCTATTGGGCAAGTTCTTTTATTTGGGAGAGGAGTGCAACATGAAAGAGACAACTATAGAGACACCAAGGTCAGGAAAGAATGAGGTGAGGAGGCATACTGGAGCAGCCATTCCCCTTTGGCCCATGGTGAGATGTCAGGCTGAGCCCTTGCAGCCCTTAGAGATCAATGGTTGAATGGAATCTGGCCTGCAACCTTGGAAGGACCCTACACTGCAGCAGGGGACTGATACTGAAGAGGTCTGTGACCCTGAGGAAAGCCTGTTCTGGAGCGGTCCATCACTGTGATGACTACAGCCTGCAGAAGAGATCCAGGCTAGCTGGAGAAGCTCATGGAGGACTGTGTCCTGTGGGAGGGATGCCACACTGCAGCAGGGGAGGACTGTGAGGAGTTCTCCCCCTCAGGAGGAAGGAGCAGCAGAGACAACATGGGACAAACTGAATGCCACCCCCATTCCCTGCTCCCCCGCATTGCTGGAGGGGAGAAGGCAAAGAAAACCAGGAGTAGAGTGGAGCCAGGGAAGAAGGGAGGGGTGGGGAGAAGTTGTTTTTAAAATCCAGTTGTATTTATCGCTGTCATACTCTTGGAAAATTGGTGGTGGTTTTGTTGTTTAAATTAAATTGATTTTATTTCCCTGAGTCAGGTGTGTCTTTTGCCCATGACCATAATTGGTGAGTGAGCCCTCCCTGTCCTTTGTCTTGACTTTTCTCCTCCCCATTTCACCAGAGGGAGGAGGGGTGTTCGAATAGCTCTGTGGTGCTTTGGTGCTGGCCGGTGGGCTTAAACCATGACACTTGGGCTAATCATGATCCCATATAATAATGTATTTTTGCTCTCTACCTTATTTTTGCAGTTAGAAGGCCTATAAATACAATGACTGATAAGATATCTAACCTCCAAAGTTTTACACTTTCCATTCAGTCTGCTGCAGAGTCGCTGGTAGCTGGTAATTAGAACATCAAGCTCCTTTTTCAAAGCCTCATGGGCTGCAGGTGGAGCCTTTGCTATAAAATTATTCACAGAATCAGTAATAAGCTTCACTTTCACTTCTTTTTGCATGGCTTCCTCTTTTGCTCTCTGAAGAGAAAAAAAAAAAGTTTTTGTCCTAGTTTAAAAAGGAAACTTATTTCTAATTGTTAGAAAGAATTCTGACAGAATTGTTAGAGGAGAAAAACAACACAGAAACAACCTGACAACAAAAAAACATCCTAAGAGCTATTTAATTCCCACAATCTTGAATGCTTTTAAAAAATTTTTTTTAAATTTTGTTTCTAATGTGCAATACTCAGGACAATTTAACATTCAAGTCCAACCTCCCTGCCAGAGCAGGATCATATAATCTAGCACAGGTCACAAAGGAGATTAAGGGACTGAAACATGTCTTTTATGGGGAAAGGCTGAGAGATCTTGGGCTGTTTAGCCTGGAAAAGAGAAAAGACTGAGAGGAGATCTTATTAATGTTTACAAATATCTGAAGGGTGGGTGTCAAGTAGAAGGGGCCAGTCTCTTTTCAGTCGTGTCTTGTGATAGGACGAGAGGTAATGGTAGCAAGGAAGTTCCACCTAAACATGAGGGAAAACTTCATCACTGTGAGGGTGACAGACCACTAGAACAGACTGCCCAGAGGCTGTGGAGTCTCTTTCTCTAGAGACTTTCAAGACCCACCTGTATATATTCCTGTGTGGCCTGCCCTAGGTGGTCCTGTGCTGGCAGTGGGGTTGGACTCAATGATCTCCAGAGATCCCTTCCAACCCCTACCATTCCATGATTCTATGCATACTAACACACATCCCTAAGTGCTAAACCCTATTTCCCCCCCTCTCTTCTATATAAAGAGAAGAGATAAAACTAATTTCACTCTATAACTTAACTGCTGCTAAGACCTGATTCTTAGGAATAATTCCTAAGAAGGAATGAATATAAGAAGTAAAAAAATGTTGAAGCTGCATCAAAATCAAATATTGAATAAAGCAAAGAGGAAAAAGACCAGTGCAGTATTGTGAAAGATTAAATATCTTCCAACACATTACAAATAGAAATTACTTCAAGCCATCTACTATAAATTTTAGGCTAAGAAGTACTTTTCAAAAGGCACATCCCTAAAAGGAAGAGTGTACTTTCTTTACAACAAAGCTTCAAAAATAACTTTGAACACGGATCAAGGAATTAGTTAATCTTTTACCTTCAGCTCCTCAACAGCTTTCTGTAACGCATCAGGTGTTTTATACTCAAAATCTCTTTCCAGATATTCTTCCTCAGCTTGTGTTATCCATTCATGCATCTCTGACAAATCCTTTCTGAGACTCACAGTTTTATCCAAACCACCTTTTAATGCTGCCTTCTTAGCATAGGCCTTTAAGAAAAAAATATTACATGGTAATTGAAGCAAGGCTACCGTACAAACTTGACAACGTTTAGCAGCATATTATATCCTATACTAATAACATTGCTGTAATTAGGCAGATGTTAACAAGAAATTGAATAGATATTATTAATAGGTTATCAAGAAAGTATTACACATGTGTGTATAACTTTTTTTTTAACAAGTCATTGTTATTGAATTCTGCACTCTTCACAGATACCACTTCCAGAAAACCAGTTTTTCTGAACCAATAAATTATATTGTTGTTAAGGTCTAAGGTACTAGTATATAACATTGTTATAAAAATAATAAAATATTGTATTATAATGTAAAGAAGTATACTTTACAGGTATTGCTACATGCTAAATAAAATTCCTAAAATAGAAGTTTAATTAATGTGAACCCAATATAACTGGATTCTTTTTCATATCTTCTGGGTACACATAGAAAGACAAATTCTTCCAATGAGAAGCCTGATTTTCAATTTAAAATGAATTGGTCACAGTGGGAGACTAGATACCTCTTGGCAAATGTGTTCCCATTGAACATTGAGATCTTTTAGTTCTGCCTCTATTCTGGAAGCAAATTCTGGCTCTGCTTCACTCTTCATTTTCTTCCCAGCCTCATTAACACTGTTCAAACTGGGCTGAATTGTCTGGATATCATTTACTAAAGCCTAGAGGAATAGCAAAAGATTAGACAAGCAGCACTCACACAAATTTTCAGATATTCTATCCCTATGAAAACGTATCTACATGAGATTCTGACTTGTCTTTAGTCCAGATCTCCAGTCAAAGGAACACAATTAACAACCTTAATTATGAAAATAAATTAACCAGGAATGAGCAGCTGTAATCTGGTGAATTATGCTACATCAGATAAAGTTCATTTGCAAAATATACATTATGGAAGTTTCAAATGTTATGTATATGCTGCATATATACACACATATAATGTTATATTACATATATCTATTACAATGCCTAGATCTTCTGTTCACATTTGTGAAAGAGCATCCCATTATAATGGTGGAAAATTATTTGTGAAACCATCTTATGAACTACACCAGCTCTACACTTGGGTTGGTAATACACCTGATAACTTGATCTTAATGCTGATATTCTCCAGGTATGTCTAGTTATTAAAATTTCATTTGTGGTTGAAATTATTTAAGCCCTGAGGTAGTTCTAAATTGCTGCTTCTAATTCTATTTCCTAAGGCTTGCCCCAGTGCTCCAGATGTTGCCTGGGAACCCTACACAGTGGAAAAGGCTGGAAGTGTAAACACATAAAAGATGACAAAGATTTTGGTAGCTTTATTACACATTTGACAGTAATGGCTATTATTTTTGAAAATTCTTCATAAACTCAGGTCACAGATTCTAAATGAGTTAAATGTAATTTACTACTCTATAGAGTTAAAAGTTGTCCTATATAATTTATAATAATTTTTATTTAAATAAGGGGTAAGAGAGAAAGTCTCAGGAGCTCCTAGTTCTGTAAGATCAGTATGTGTGTTTCATAACTTTTACACATACTGCCAGAACATTTATAGAACTTGTAGTTTCTACTGAACATACAGACAGGGACTATCATGGATTACAAGAATCACTGCACTTACTGTTGGGACAGGCAGAAGAATTTGTAACCCTATGACTGAAGTATCAATACTTCATGATGCTTTAAACCTCTGCTGGGATACAATCCTGGAACATGTAAGTTTAGTGAAAACAACCTTATAATATCTTCAAGTTCTTTTGGTACACTCAGAAAAGCTTGTAAATCATGTGTGAATAATAGACACAGAAAAAGATCTAGCACAGTTTACAGAATTTAAAACAAATAAACATGCAATGTTGGTAAACTCAACAAAGTAAATCTTATCTTAAGAGGCTACATTATTTGCTGCAAGTACCCTTTTTGAATTATTTTTTTTAGTGTTATAAATACATAATACAGTCACTCTAGGACACTTTTCTGTATTAAAGTTTCTAATTTTTTAACAGAATTTTCCTTCAAACCAAGGAAATGTAGGAGGTACAAGTATATTGCAGAAGACAACCCCCTTACAATATGAATTTATTTTTAACCTCTTTATAAGCTAGATTCATAGAGAATAATTTAATAATTTCAAAGCAGGCAGGTTAATACTCACTGTACATTGCTCAAGTTGCTTTTCCAGTGCTTCTGAATCACCAAGGGCAGGCCACTCTTCCTTCAGGAAAACATCCACTTCAGCCATCCACTTCTTCAGTGTTTTAGTGTCATTCTGTTTATTAAAAAAAAAAAAATCATTTTATTGCACTACACAGAACCTGACTGGCAATAGTGTAATTCATCCTGTCACTATGACTAATACTCATCACAATGTAATTTCAAGATTATTGAATTGTCTGAAAAGTACAAACACGGTTAACAATGAAACCAAATTTTATCTGGACTGTCACTGACTCTTTAGTTCTTTGGCACTCTGAGCATTTCTGTCCGACTTTAACGTGTGAGGGCAATCTTCTGACTCAAGTTTATTCCTTCTGGATATCATTTGTGTTTCGGTGATGTATGCATGTTCATTGGTTTTTTTGTATGGTTCCAGACTACCCATACTTGGCAATTAATTCAGGCTCACCTATCAAATCCTCCTGTTCTTCAATTTAAATTTCAGGATCCTCTTGGAAGTTGCATGCTCTACTGTTTATTTCTCTACCAGAAGACAACATGTAAAAAACTCCCTTACAACTCAGAAGGGGGGGAAGTAACTGAAACAGTAATTGAAACAGATTCACTTCAGAAACTAAAATCATATAATGACTCATGAGTAATTTCAGAGCCTGACCCTCAATTACTGTTTCTAGCACTAGAATATTTGTAACTGGTAAGTTGTTTTCTATAGTCTTTAGTTAATCCCTGCAATTAATAAAAAAAAGCTGGATATCAAATACTTGAGGGAACACTGCAAGTTCCAGGCAATATTAATTAGATAATTTAATACCTTAAAAGGTAGAATGAGATTTTTTAAAATGTCACTTAAAATTACCCTAAAAAGCCATCTTAAGTAAACAATTAAATGTATATGCTAAATTAAAAAGTATAAATGGCAAAAATTTGAAAGACAAATTACAAAGCATTCATTCTTCAAGCTGTTTTCATCAACAGTGAAGTACATATTGATATATGCTGAATACAAAGTTGAATTAATTTCCCAAAAAAGACAGTTCATTAGAATACAGACTGTGCCCTAAAATGCATAGAAAAATTCTTTATGTCTTAGCAACTATTATGAGATAGATAACCAAAGGGAACATTTTCCTAATGTGCTTGATATATTTAATAACAACAAGCTACTATAGAAAATGAACTGAATTAATAAAAATAATTATACCGAGATCATCAGTATGTTTCAGAATGGCAATTACCAAAACACTGTCAAAACATGTACTGTGCATTCTGTGTCAGTAAAAATAGTTTAGAATCATATTTCATTATGAAACTTTAATATCCTTACAAGAATACTTTCTGTATAACTCATTAAAGCTGTGAAAGATTAATCTGATGGGATTTACTTAAAAAGAGATCAGTCTGCAACTACCAGTGAGGATCAAATGTATGACTTGCATTTTGAATCAGACTGTAAATGCATTTTATTTATTGGCATTGATTTCCTTGTATTTCATGCTGATTCATTCCATAAATTGCAGCAGCTAAAACAATTGTCTGGAAGAGAAGTCATTCAAGGAGTTGAAAAGACGATGACTTTTATATTAACCATGTACTACAGTGACTTCAGCAATAAATAGAAAGGCTAAGATTTGTATGCAGCAATAGATCACATAGCTTTAAAAATGCATGCTTTACAGAGCATGGTCATGATGTTCAGGACTTTCTTCCTTTAAGAGCAGTGGAGGAAACCCTAAATGGCCATCTGGAAAATGCAGGGCAAGGAAAAAAAAACCACCAAAACAACATCAAACAAACAAAAAAAACCCCAACCCAACCAACAAAACAAAAACCCCAAACGAACACACAAAAAACCAACCAAACAAACAAAAAGAGCAAAGTGTATTCCTCTGTTTTAAGCACCTGCAAATATTTCATTATCCTACTGAAAAACTCACTTTGCAGTTTTCCCATTTATATTGGGTTTATGTGGCATAGTTTTGGTATCACGAGTGGCTTATGTGAGGAGAGGCCAGGTGCCACCCTGTGCTGGACACAGTTCCAGCTGTCTCCAATGGATCCATCACAGGACGCAGCTGACCTCACGGCTTTTTTGATAATACAGTTAAGAAAGGGCAAAAACGACAGATAGGCAAAGGAGAAGAGAAAAAAAAAAGTGAGAAACAGCCCTCAAGGTGAGTGAAGGAGGAAGAAGAGGTGCTCCAGGATGCTGGAGTAGAGATTCCTCTGCAGCCTGTGGTGAAGACCATGGTGATGCAGCTTATCTCCCTGCAGCCCATGAACATCATGGTGGGGAGTAGCTGGATAATCCCTAAAAGAAGCTTCAGCCCATGGATAGTCACACACAGGAGCATATATTTCCTGAAGGACTGCAGCCTGTGGGAGGACCCACGCCAGAGCATGGGCAGAGTGAGAACAAAGGAGAAGCAGAGAGGAGCTGTTATGAACTGACCACAGCTCCCATTCCCCATTCCCCTGTGCCCCTTTTCAAGAGAGGGGACAAGAGTAAAGCAATGGAGTGCACACTAGGAAAAAGAGGGAAAGGGAAAGGTGTTGTTTTAATTTTTGTCTTTGTATCTCACTACCCAAATCTCTTTTAGTTTTCCCCGAGTTGTGTCCGTTTTGCTTGTGATGGTAACTGACAAGCGATCTTGTCTTTATCTCAATCCAAGAGCTTTTCCTTCCCATTTTCTCCCACTGTGCTGCTGAATACAGAGAGAGAACAGCTGGGGTGTCTGGCTGCTGGCCAAGGTTATCCCACCATACCATTAAGCTTGATTTCATGGCCAGCTTCAAATGTCAGAGAGATAGCTATGGAGCCAAAGTTACAATTTAGAGCAATATAACATTTCAGTAGCTAAATTATAAATGATACTGATAAAACACTTCCTCCTTTTTTAGTCCATTGCATATCTAAAAACTGATGAAGAATAACAAAATGTTGAGTATTAATTTTCTTCTCTAAAAAGTTTTTTTTTTTTTTCTCTACTAAAGCAGAAGTGTAAGAATACTTTGTCAGTTGCACAGGGGTAAGGAGAAAAAAAACATAAAATAATTAAAATAATTTATCCACTTTTGTGACTGGTTGATCTGAAGTCCTCTGAAACCCATCCCTTGCAATTACATAAGAAATAGAATGAGGATATCTTAAAAATGAACTTATTTGAAATCTTATCAAAAGCATAAGCATTCTCTAAAAAGCTGATACATGTAATTTATAAATAAGTATATAAAGGAGATCATCACAAGAAGAGAAACAGTGGATGGTTCCAACGCTGTCATTCTAAATTGAGTTCACACAATTGTTTAAGTCATATACAATTCTGCTTTTTGGCAGCTGCTGCCAAGATACTACCATATTAAAAATGACTGTAATTATGTAAGTGAACCCATTAAAACCAACATTATTACAGCTACTTCAGCTGTGTGAAAAAGTACTTCAGCTACACTGAAAAAGTAAGACAAGAAGCATGAGTAGCAATTTCATGGAAATCTAAGTTAAGTTTTGCTATTGAAACAACAAAAGCCTAAGCAGCCACAGAAACAGAATTCAGAGTAAAATCTCGGACCCACAAAAAAGAAAGCAAACATTTAAATATATTATATGTACTGTTGTGATATTTCACGTTGCTGAAGTTGTGCACAAATGCTTCTTGAGGTGTGTAGAAGTGTTGCCTGCTAGTCGCACAGCCACAAGCCACCACACAGCATTTGAGGCTGAAAAAGTTTGGTTAACCTGGAATCGCTGGAGTTTTGTCATACGTTCCTCAAGTTTCTGGCAATGTTCCACCAGCTGCGCTGATAGTTTCTTCCAACGACCAAGGATTGCCTCAATCTCTGATCGATATCTCTGGCTGACTTCTGCAGGGGCTTTCCTGGACATGTCTTCCACAGTTTTGCTGAGATAGTTCAGGCCTTTTTGCTGCTCTTGCAGAGAACTTTGTAGAGCCTATAAAAAACAAGCAAATGGTATCTGATTCATGTGTCGGGCAATTCTTTTTAATTCATAAACATACGTGAGATGGCTGAAGAAAGGACTGAAAACAAAATATGTAGGCCACCTTTGCTGAAACATTCAATGACATATTCTACTGAGCCTTCTGGAATTGCTTTTGTCACACAAACTAGAAAGTAGATTTTTTTTTTTTTTTAGTGGAACTCAGAATATATCCAGAGGTGTTTATAGTTGTTAATAGATCACTTCATTAATTTGAGATAGGAATTTACTATGGCCTTAATGATTACACTTTCAAAAGAATCAGACTATACATGAAGAAACAGAATAAATTTAGAACTGCTTCTATGATTTAAAGTTTTTGATAACTTCTCAAAATTTTTGAATTCTTATCCAAAATTTGCTGCATTTATTTTTTTTGTTGTTTATATTTTACTTTTTATTTCTGAATGTGCATTACTAGTTGCATCAAACAACATACTCATTAGCCATCCAATATCAAAACAATAGCAAACATTTAAATGCAGGGAAGGTTTGTACCCATTGGCAAAACTTGTTCCAGATATGTGTCTGCTTGTAAATCCAACAAGAAATATAACAAAGCCCATGCTGCATTTTGCAAATCACAGTTGTTTCCATGTCAACATTGGAAAATTAAAGGAGCTCAATCTGTACTTAACTAACAGAGCTATCATCAAATAAATATTTTATATATCATGGGGACAAGCAAAGCTTTTTCCTTACTATATTATAAAATCATAAATATGATATAAATTATGAACTTATAATATCTTTTAAAATTTGTTTCAATGGTGAAGAACACTACTAAACCTTTAACTTTGAGAATTAATAAAAGTAAGTATCCACTGTCTCCTAAAGCCCTTGCCTAAAACCTGAGTGGGTAGAATTCACTAAAGATTCACAGGCTTCAGTGGACCCATGACAATTAAGGGGTTTGTTGCTCTAAACTTTTCATTTGAGACTGATCAGTCTGATCACTCACCTTGAGCTCCCTGAGTCTCTGCTCCATGATTTCATATTCAGCAACTGAAACCTGAGGCACAGAGAGTTTAGTTTCTGACTGCTGGATCCACACAAGTATAGTGCTCATTGTCTCTTTGTAGTGTGCAGGAGGCAAACTGTCGAAAACTACATTCAGTGGGGAAGAAAAAGGAAAGAAATAAAATAATTTTGTACTTCATTATTTGGTTTGCTGACAGAATGTGTCTGATAAAAGACCGAGCCTTTCTGAAGTCAACAGCTATTTTACAACAGATTGCAACAGGCCCAGTATGTCAGTATCAGATTTTTCCAAAAATTGTGGAAGCAGAAAACTTCTGAACATTCACCCTAAGGTTTATGATATCTCCGTCATTTAATCAGTTTTGTGTCATCTGACACTCCCTTCATAGGTCACACAACAACGTAAATGGCCAAGAAAACAAGTTTAAATATGTATGTATAAAGATCAACAGACGAACCATTGTACTTAACCTAAAATTTAATTTCAGAAATGCATTCACTTTTATGGCCCACATTTGTGTGTTTAATGTTTCTGTTCAAGTAAAATGCTCTTTTTAAAACATCTGTTAAAAGCTTAGAAAACTAATTTTTCTTATGCATTAAAGTTGAATTTTATTGAGCTGTGCTTATTGCACCAACATTACAGCTGCTGTAAACAGACAACATCTGGCACACACATGAGCAACTCATTAGCAGAGATACTCCCTCTGTGATCAACAACAGTTGCTTCTATACTCACTGAAAAAAGTATAGACAAACAGCATGGCTGGTTGGAAATGAAACATTTCCAACTTGTACCATGTAATAATGAAGTATATAAAAGCTCAAAAAAAATGTTACACCTATTTGTATCTCCTGTATGTCTCTGGTCTTTCTGAAGAAAAGTGATTTTGACAAACAGCACATTTAAAGGTTTTAAGTGCAAGCATGCTTACATTCTCTTACAGCAGTGCTTGTCAGAGTATACTTCAGATTTTAACCTAATTCTTCAGTTGATTGAAAAACAATGTTACGTGAAAAAGAATTGTATTTTCAATTAGTCATCATAACAACATAGTAAAATCAGGGAAATTTAAGCTCTCTCTTGTGGAGCATGCTCATTGTATGGCATGCTTTCCTCTTAAAAAAACTTGGCTGATCTGGTTTATCACACACACCTAGTGATTTACAAAAGATAGGACTTGGTTCCATTGTGATGTATTTTCTTTACATAAAAAGCAATAGAAATACATTTTTGGAAACACAGGAAAAAAAAACAAACCCAAAAGCTATCTCATCAAGTAGCATTTTAAACCTTTTTATTTCCTTAGTGAGATTTGTATTGTCTTTGACTCATTTAATCCAAACAATTCCTACGTTAGAAAAGAACATGTATTTAAAAATATCACTTCAAGTGAATGGAGATATAATTTTGACAATCCAGGTATGATAAAGGAGTGTACATCTCAATCTGCAGATTTATTTAGAAATATGAAATGGAGTTCAGTATTGCAATGTAATGTTTGACTTCTACAAATAACTTTCTCCCTCAAATGAAAACCAGATCTTAGGACTAATGCAAGACTTCCAGCAGCTCTAGAAAAGAATTGCTATTTTTGGTAATAGTGAAGAGTACCTCAGAAGAGGTAAAAATCACAAGATTCACTATTACAGTAAACTCCATCAAACTGCATGAAACTCTCCTGAAAGTTTGATTATGATAATAACAACAACATTTTAGAATCATCCAAATACCACAAACTTTTTTGGTCAATTTTAATGAATTATGTTTTCTGACATTTGAAGGACTAAATAAGAGTTCAGGTGAGATCACAGATATTGATTTAATCAAGCTAGTGGCTTTCCAATTTGGTTATTAAACATTTCATTTAAAAAGCACTAAGTTCAGTGAAACAATAGTTTTCCAATAGGAAAACTGCTTCACTTTTCAGTGCCTTTTTGCTAGCTAGTGTTCTGGGGGCTTGGTGGGCTTGTTTGGGTTTATTTTAGGGGTGAGGGTTGTTGGTGGTTATTTTTTGTTGTTCTTTTTGTTTGTTTTAAATTTATTTTTAAGATAGACATTATGTCAACATTTTCATCTATGAAAGACCCATTAACATCTTTTTGGATGACACTTAAAGAGCCTGTATTGGTTTTTCAGCTCATGATGCCAATGGTGAGAATTTAGTTGAACTCCTACAGTAGGAGTCATGTTACCTAATTTCAGCTGTCTAAATAATAACACATTTATGGGTCTCTGTGGGCAGCATCACTCTAAATTCCCCATGCTCATAACATAAACACACAGTCGGACCTGTTTATTTTTATCGTAAAATTTGCTTTGTGAAATGAATGTTTGTGGATTCAACTTGTACAATAACCACAGTGCACTAATGTAGATTCTGCTCTATTATATGAAATACTGAATTGGTAGTCAGAAAGATATAGCATGTCTGCAACTCAAGTTATAGCTAAACTAGGCCTGTGACAGAACTGTGACAAAGTATCACAGAGGGAAAATACCTATATGTTACTGTTAAATATCAGAACACAGTTCCCTTCCATAATAGGAAAATGTTTTTTGCATTAATCTATTCCACTTGTGGGGAATGTGTTTTGGTGTGATTAGCATTGTAACCCCTGAGAACTGACAGACAGCCAGTCAAAAAAATTGTATTTACATTTGCACTTGTGCATTCATTTTAGACAACGTGCTTAAATTTGGAAGTTTGATGTGCAGATAGATATTTGTTTAGGATATATTTTTAATAAGTAGAAATACTTAAATGTGTGAAAATAGTTTTCCAAATAAGTAAAACTGATTTTTTTCCTCATTTTTCCTCCTAGCTTCCTATTTTTGTGACCTGATTTTCCAGTCAAAAATCTTTTCCCAAATCAGAAATGAAATGAGAATACAATTTCCAAAGAACTGTCAAATCACACTGGATATTGTTGCAAAGTATATCTCCTACAGTTAGGAAAAAGCTCACTGTTTGCCACATCATTGTGAAAGAAGGGATCATTTTATCAGACTTACTCCCTGAAATGAACTAGACAGAACTACATGTATTTCCCATAAAAATCTCCTCAGTAGCTACTGCAGTTTAAAATCATGCTGATTTTTCTCAGAACTTTGTTTTGGTTTTAATACTTGAAGCTATTAATCACAGTCTCTATACTGATAACTTCATAAAACCTGTGATCCCCTTCTCACGTTTTTCACCAGAAGCTCTAACTGGTGTCATAAGGAATTTTGTATATAATACATAATTAATGTTCTGCAAGTGCTTTAAACTTCCAATATTCTTATTTATTATGCTCTTAAAAGAAATAGAAGTGAAGCCCTTTTCCAGCTGTACATGTTCTAACATAATAGTAAGTATCTTTTAAAACCACTTTTTTTTCAGGTGGTTTTATTCCTTTCCTTATGAATTTTGATTTTTACAACAGATGGCAAGCATAAAGGGACCTACTGAGTAAAGGACTTATCTTATTCACGTTCATTTCACTAGTTGTTTTGTCCTTTCATTCTTTATTTAAATAAATAAATAATAATTAAAAAATACTGGAGGAAATGGATGCAAAAGAAAAGTGAAATTACTTGCATGTTACTTATTAAATAATGTTTTCTCACAAATATCAGAGCTGTATCTTGAGCTGCAAAGGCATTAAAAAAAAAAAGTTAAATTTTACCTCATAAACCAAACAGCAATGAATATTATTACTACTAATCACAGTTCAAGTCTTAGGCAAAATTTCTGGTCATGAAACTTACAGGACATTTGCTTAAAATTTTTCTTCCTCAAGTATGCAATGACTGGTGAAAAAAATGTTGTACATATAACAATTTCACTGTAACTTACAACCTATCTCTACTTAGAGCATGAAAACAAATTAGCAGTTCAAAGTTTATGTAAAAACAGACAAACAACATACTAAAACTCCCAATGGTCATCATAGTGTTATGAATACTGTGGTGTGTTGTCTTATAAAATTATGCCAAGACTGAGTTTCATGAGCTCTATGTAATACAAGCCTCTTTAAGATACTGTACTAGGCAACTGGGGAGAAAAGTGGGGCACATGCAAAATAATAATGGGGAAGGCAAATGAAAATGTAAAGAATCTGGACATGATAACATGATACAGAGGCAAAAACTTTCTGAAGTCCTTCTTGAAATAAATAGGATAAACTTCATTTGAGTGCAGATGAATAATTTATCATTAATAATAATAATACCAACAACAATGATGATGATGATTTCACTTTTGGGAATTACTGATCCTGCAAAGGTAGAATCAGAATTTGAAGGGAAAGCACAGTGCATGAAATCATAAAGCAGATAATATTTACGATTTCTCTTTTGTCATGGCACCTCCACCTTGATATTCTAAAATTTACCTGTCATGAATGCTTTTTTTATTTGATTTTTTTTTTGTGGTTGCTTCCTAAAAATCTAATTACATTCCCAAAAAACCCTCTGAAGAACAGTCTTTTCAAATTCAGAACACGTATCTCACTGAATACCATAGCTGGATAAGATTTCACCACAGCAAGACTGTAAAAGCAGAAGGCCCTTAACAGAGTTTACTCCAGTTACAGACCAAGAGGAGTACTGGAATGATTCATTTACCACATGGGAGGTAGTCTGAACCAGGTAGTAGTCAAGTACTTGACACTGACTGACAGTTCTCCCTGGGCTGAGGGTGAGTGGGAGGCTGACCAGGCTGCTCCCTAGAAATCTCTCTGACACAGCAGCAGTTAATTTCAAGAGAAGTAAATATAAATTTCAATCCTTCACTCTTCACCAGGGAAATTATAAAACTAAGAATTTCCTTGGGAAATCCCATTATTCATGTTTAAATAATTGCCATGATTGTCCATTCCACTCCCCTGTATTCATTTCTGAATATTCTGAAGCATAGTCTGACCTCTATGTTTTTCTATATACCAATATTCCAGACAAGACTCAAAAAGTGTTTGGGGAGGAAAAAGAGCTGAAATGATGGATACATCACCTTCAAAAGGATCGATTACCTATGGATATACAGACATTCTACAAAGTAAGAAAAATGAGGTCCTCACATTTTATGAGGATTCTATTTCTTTCATAAACAACACTGCAAAATAGTGAAAAACAACCAAAAAAACAAACAAACAAACAAACAAACAAACAAACAAAACCAACCACCCCAAAAAAACAACAAACCAACCAAATTTGATTTAGAACTGGCTTTAAATTAGGCTTTATAACTGGAAATGCTAGTCAAATCATGGGAAAAAAAAAACAAACAACAAAACAATTCCCAAATTCTGTGTTCATCTTTAATAGTATTTTATTACGAAATCTACTGTGCAGCATAAAGAAACTACAAAGTACTCTTTAACCTAAAAAAACCCCAAAGACAAAACCACCACAACTCTCAAAAAATCCCCATGAAAATACAATCAGAAAAAAGGTGAACAATCTCCTACAACTACAGGAAACTTTTTTTTGGATGGGAAAAATCCCTTGAAAAACAGAATAGCTAAATAACCTTATCAATCGGAAAATATAATGGTGTAATGGAACATTAAAAAAAAATCCAAACTAACCAAACCAAACAAACATAAAATCCCCAAACTCCTAATGATATAAAGTAGAAAAAAACCCTAGTGATGAATCATAAAAGTCTTCCAAGTACATGAAGGTTATATATACAGTGAAGAAAAAAATGAGCAAACACTACCACTGATCTGCTAAACACCATCCAGTAAATTCTTCTATCCCTAGTAAATAATTAATTGCAAACAATTTATGCAAATAAAAGCTGGAAATATCAAAAATCCTCTAGGAAAATTTCAACATTTTCTTTAAACTGAGGCTAAAATAAAGACATGGGATCTAGCCTTTTTTCTACTTGTTCAGCAGAAGAAAAGTAGGCACTGAAGAGAGCAGAATAAACTCAGACTCAAAGAGACAAAGTTTCTATGCTTTCGCTTCAGGGTTTGGTTGTTTTATTTTGTTGTTAGTTTTTGGGGGTTTTTTTTTACATTTTTTGATTCATAAAACTTCCCTGAAAAAGGATTAGACCTAACACAGTATGCCAAGCATGATCAGTTAAATCTAGAGCGGAGTTACGAATGGAAGCTAGCACTTTGTATAAACCTGTGTATAATATTTATGAAAGAAAAAATTAAAATCTCACCTAAAATAACACTATAGGTATGTACAGTATGTGATAATAGTCTCATCTTGACAGCTGAATTGTCTGAGATGAAGCACCTGTGATGCAGAACAGCCACACAATAACAACCGACCTGGGCTCCATAAAATATCGATTCATGGACTTCTGTTCTCCAGCAATTTAGGAGACTCTCCCTGGCCTCTTCAGTGCTGCCACTTCAGGACAGCTGCTGCTGTGGCTGACCAATGCCCTGGAGGAGCATACAGCAGCACAGGAATGGGAATGAACAGCTACAGCAAGGAAGACCTTTACCAAAGCCCCTGCTTCTTGGCATTACAATTCGGGCAGTGTACATTACTCATCTTACAGGACTAACCAGCTGGTTAGGTCTCACTACAGTAAAATTAGGTGAGGCAAAACCAGAAGTTACACAAAAGTAGATATAGAAGAAATAATGAAGAAGATACCATTTACCATATTCGCCTGCTGGCAGAATGGTAACTGATTTCAGCATATAGAACAGTGTGGAATTAACAGTTTTTAAATCTTACCCATTGTATATATTGACTTCAGTGAATAAACTTTACATTCCTTAATACTAAACTTCTACAGCTCATTCTTCCATCACTTGCTATGGCACACTTGCACTTTATTTCTTCAGTTCTCTCATGCATCTTCATCTCTTCAGTTTGCATGTGTGTGCATGTGTGAAGTTACTACTACACCAGTGCAATAATGCAGTGTTATTGAAAATAAAAATCTAAACCTCTCCATGAAAGAATTTAAAAAGAATACTATAAAGATCCACTAGAAGGAGCTAGCACTATACCCAATTCCAAAACAGTACAGTCTTTTAGAGATATCATTGGCTTAAGGAGTAAATAAACTCTTTGCTGTTGAGAAAAATTACATATATATTTTTTTTTAGTCTGATACTTTAATTTCATAATCAAATACAAAAAGTGTATAGTAGTCAGTGACATGCTACGTACCTTTAATAAAGAATAAAGTCAGCTTTCTATTTTGGTATAATTTTTCCTCCTTTTGCAAAATGCTTTTTATTACAAATATTACAAATAATGTTATAACTATCGGTCATATACTCTTTGTTGCAAAAAAGGAACAGTTCAACTCATGTAAAAAACTAGACACCCTAAAGTAGCCACTCTTTTTGATGAGCTTTATGGACTTATATTTCTGTTGTATGAAAATCTAGAGCAGGCCCACTCCATCAATTAAACTCTCCTCTGTACTGACAAAGGTAGACAGCCCTGTCTTGTAACCTGACTAAACATGGACAGTTTTATGTTGCCAAAAAATATCACTGAGTCTGTCTATAAACATGCTAGCAAGAGGAGATATGATGGTAGAACTACACTCTACAGGCTTTGCTTCTAAATAGTGTACCTTCCCTTGTTTTCCTATATATATTATAAATTATATAATGCACTGATAATTTCTGAAAGACTAATTCAATTGAAAAAAATCCCAAACAAAACAAACCTAACTTGTACTACTGGTTTAGCATGATGAAAGCAAATAGAAAAGTAGAAAAGCAAAATTTATACACCTATTTTTTGCATTCTAATCAGGCAAATTGACTTCTGGTCATGAAGACTTACTGGTCTGCAGCTGCTTTTCTCTGGCATGCATGTCAGCAAGTATTTGTTTGAAATGGCTGGTAAAAGCAGCAAGATCAGCATCCAGAAACACTGGCCTTTGTTCTTTCTCTTTGAGCGCTTCACTTTGAGCCTTTAGTCTTTCAATTTGAGGCTGAAGAGTTGACATTCGGATGATTTCATCCTGCATGTTTGAAAAAAATCCATCAAGTTATCCAATAAATGACATTAATAGTGCCAAGTCATTGCCACTGTTTCAATGTACATTAAACAGTTTTGTTTCCAACTACATCAGTTACATTAAGAACGAATTCAACATTTTTAATCTTTCCTCACAAATCAATACCTCTGCTCCAGATATGATGCTCTTACTGTTGTCTAAAGTAAATTTTACATTACATTGTCACATTATCAGTGTAACACTTAAAGAAAATTATATAGATTGTACATTAAAATCCCATGCCTAAGAAGCATGCTTTTCACATGGAGCTGGGAAGATAAAAACTTCACATCCCATAATCCTGGATTCATCTCTATTAGTTTATGTACAGGCTAAATAGCATGAAGGAGAAGAGGAAAGGTGAAGATGCACAGTGATTTCTAGCAGCCCTGCAGTAACACATTGCAGGTTGAGGCTGTGGTGGAGCAGAGAGAGGAGAAGAGGACCAGACAAGAATAATTTCATCTGGAGGGGACCTACAACAACTATCTAATCCTTCTCCCCGATCAATTCAGGGCTAACCAACTTAAAGCATATTGTTAAGGGCATTGGCCAAATGTCTCTTTAACAGTGATAGGATTGGGGCATGTCTCCAGGAAGCCTGTTCCAGTATTTAGCTACCCTCTCAGTAAAGAAATCCTTTCTAAAGTCCAGTCTGAACCTCCCCTGGTGCAGCTTTAAACCATTCTCATGCATCCTGACACTGGATATCAGGGAGAAGAGCTCAGCACCTCCCTCTCCACTTCTGCTCCTCAGGTAGCTGTAGAGAGCAATGAGGTTGTGCTGTTTTACCTTCAGGATATCTTGTACACACTGTGACACTTGCAACTACGAAGTATAAAGAAATGAGGAAAATATTTCAAATGTACAGTTCATAGCAGAGATACTCTACGAGAAGCTTTCTGCAAAACAGAGTCCCTCTAAGCATTTTGCCAGCTTGGAAATGCCTGAAAATAGAAGTAATAGCATAGACCTGTTTGGGGTTCAAACATTGTTTTCAGCTTGAGAGCTTCTGGTGCCAGAGACTTCATAAAACTCAAACTTCTACAGGTATCTAAAGCAATTTAAAATTAATTTCTACATCTCAATAGATTCCTGACAAACAATATTAGCTTGTGAGCATTCCCCACCCAGAGGGTTGTATATAGTAAGAGAGACTTCTGTGGTGGTGCAGCACACAATTAAAATATTTAGGGTGAATAATAAGTGAATTTTTGTGACTTTTTCTGTACAACTACTGGAATTATGGCACAGCGTGACAGAAGAATATTCCTTATTATTAATATTGTAAGACTACACAGTCCACCCTGCATAAAAATGTAACAAGTGGTCCACAATAGCAGAATTTTGGACTTGTCCATGAAGACAATTTTATGGCCCAAATCCTTATGACAGAGGTGATGAGCAACAGTTTATTGATGAAGACCCAAAGACAAAGATTCTTAAAGAAAAAAAAAAAAAAAAAAAATTTTAGGGGCACAGTTCCCTAGCACTAGATACTTAAGTATCTTAATAAAAATAATTGGGCCATATCCTTAAACACTCATATGCTAGATTCTATTCCTTCATTCTTTCTTTAACAGTCCTTCCTTCTCTTGAATAAATATTTTTCTTAATTACCTTCAGAACATAAAGAGTTTATTTTCCACTTTTATACTTTTTATATTATTTTTATATATCTGCTGGATACACCCTTCCTAAGTTCATCAAGAAGAGTGTGTCCAGCAGGTCAAGGGATGTTCTCCTTCCCCTCTATTCTGCAATAGTGAGACCACATCTGGAGTATTGTGTTTAGTTCTGGGCTCCCCAGTTCAAGAGGGACGGGGAAATACTAGAGAGAGTCCAACAGAGAGCTACAAAGATGACTAAGGGACTGGAACATCTTTCTTATTAGGAAAGGCTGAGAGAGACCTGGGGCTGTTTAGTCTAGAGAAGAAAAGAGAAGACTGAGAGGGGATCTTATTAATGTTTACAAATATCTAAAGCATGGGTGTCAAGTAAAAGGGGTCAGTCTCTTCAGTTGTGCCCTGCGATGGGACAAGGGGCAATGGTCACAAACTGGGACATGGGAAGTTCCACCTCAGCATGAGGAAAAACTTCTTCGCTGTGAGGGTGACGGAGCACTGGAACAGGCTGCCCAGAGAGGTTGTGAAGTCTCTTTCTCTAGAGACTTCCCAAACCTGCCTGGACATGTTCCTATGTGGCAGGTGATCCTGCTCTGGCAGGGGAGCTGGATTATCTCCAGAGGTCTCTTCCAACCCCTACCGTTCTATGATTCTATGATACTGACATAGTGTAGGTCATGATCTGGCCTACTGTTGGAACACCTATGAAGTATAGTATCATAAAATCTTAGAGAAGTATCTCTAACCTTGCATTTTTCCAACTGAGTTTTTATTGTAGCAGGATCTGTTGTTGGTGTAGGTTGTGCTTTCAGCCAGTTTTCTGCAGTAATTGCTGTCTGCTCCAGTTGCTGCAGCTGGGAGTAGAAGTCAAGGATGTTATTTTGGTAGTCCAGCCATTCCAGTCTTTCACTCAGCAACTGACAGAACTCAATCCAGCGGCTCTTCAGCTGCTCTGAGGCTTGTCTAATGTTGTCAGCATTCAGACCCTCTAGAAAGAAAACAATAGAAGATGATACTTGAAGATCACAAAGTCACAAAGAAAACAAAAGAAAAAATAATTTTACAGTTCAATCTCTCTATTTGAGAGCTCATAAATACAGTTAATGAGTTATCATCAAATAACAGTCCTGAACATACAGATGTTACACATTAGTGGAAAAAGCATTTAAAAAATATTTTAAGTTGCTGCCAGGGTACCTTTGTTGCTATGGGAATGAATTGTAATGTGCATTAAAGTACAAGAATGAGAATAAAGCAGAAAGTAGAGATAAAATACATAAAACTAATTAAAAGTCCTGTAAGAAATAAGAAAATGCCCAACAGATGGATTTTGAATACTATGTCTAGACTGTAATTAGATTTTAATGTACAAGACTTGTTTGGTTTTGTTGTTTTTTGTTGCCTTTTGTTTGTTTTGTTTTACAAAAAGACTGATTTAAATGAATGGGAATTATATTTCACAGTTATTTTGATGTTTCTGATAATCCAACCCGTAAGTTATATGTTACGTGTTATTTTAGAAATATCATAAGCACTAAGGAATAAACAATGATCAGATCAAAACCCCGTCTAAGGCAGTCCTGTGTGCCCAATGGTGACCATCAGTAGACATTAAGTAAAAACTGAGAGCTGAGAAACCATAGGTGACACTTCTCTATAATTATTTTCAGACAGGGTTTAGTTTTCCTGATATAGTTTGCTTATTTCTGTCTCTTGTTCAACAATAATGCTTAAATTAACTTCATAAAAGAAAGTAGACTTTATTTATTACAGACAAGGCAATTATTTAAAACTATTTAAAGGTAAATGAGCTCTGTGTGCTCTGTGAAGAAAGTAAGGTAATACATATTAAAGATAAGCAAAGGGGTCTTACAGTAACATCATTTATAATTATTGTGAAAAGAACTCAGGTTGAGCTCAAAATAATATTAACTTAAGCATTTGATTTATTTTGCAGGGGAAGTTTAAATGTAATCCTTAAACTTTTTTTTACTGGGATGACATGTAATGATACACATAACAGCAGGATCGATACTGATTTTGAACTTCATAAACTTCCTAATGCATTGACTAATGCTATATGCTCTAGTTAACCAGTAAAACAGAAGTTATGTTTTTATCAAAATAATCAGTGTTTTTTTATTTCTTAAAAACAAGTTTAAAAGCAAATGAGGCCAAAGCCTTCAGTGCTATACTTCTGTGATTTTTTGATGCACTGTCAATATGTTTCATCTTGCTTTCAATCTGTATTCCAAACCTGCAGGAAAATTTCTTTATCAGATATAAAAAGTAGTGAAGGTCGTGTGCAACTTTTGAAGGTAGGGCATAGGAAATGGAGTCCTAATTACAGCTAAATGCCTTAAATAAAGTACTGGAAATTTATTATAATAAAATTTTCTAAGGGAATACTATAATGCATACTACATGGTAATTTACATTAAATGATAATCTGAGATCATGCCTGTTGTGGAGCACCATAGTTTTCTGCCAAGTCCTATTCTGGATTCAGTTCTGGGCTATTCTGTTCAGAGTCACTTGGAAACAGACTGTGAAGTGCCTGATAGCAGTTCCATGGACTTGCTCTTTTTCTAGCATGTGGCCCTAGCCAAGAAAATTGTACATGATTTCAAAAAGAAAAATGTATAAAGATGGGAAGCCCAGTACTAATAGGAGATAATGTCAACTGTGTTGTCTGGAGTAGCCACACATATACATTATACTTCAGAATATGGATAGCATAGTTTGAAGGCTGAGGAAGGGTATAAAATTAACCTTTATAAAGAGGTAAACGAGATTTTGACACATCTTAATAAAATCCAACAGTGATCTAGTCTTTTGTGTGCGTGTGTTTGCATCTGGATATAAGGTACGTACAACTACATTTTCTTAACCCCTACTGTCTAATGAACATGTAGTAATATGTGAAGAGGCAGCATAAACCTGAATGGTATAGCATGTCTGAATAATAATTAAAAACGAACAGCCACATAGATATCGAATCTTACTAACATCAAGAACAAATACACATGTGGAAAATGAGTCTAACTATGCTATATTTCAACAATTGCTTCTGTCCTGTTGTAAATTATAAGAATGCTGCATATTCATAACAGAAAGTAGATATCTTTGCCACCGTGTTCATGATTACCTCTGAACCTGGGAGACACTGCCTATGAGTCTGGCAGAGTAGATATAAAACAAACAAATCACTTTTATTTATTCCTCTTTTTCTCTCAATTCCACTGTCACAGTCTCCAAAGTACCCTTGGGCATGTTTATGGCTACCAAGGAAAGTGCAGTCATGAATTCTCCTTACGTAATAATGCTTTTCATTTTAATATTTACTTGAAGAATTCAGAAAGGACTGTAATTCAGGTGAAAATCTAGGTTCATCAGATGCTCTTCTTTTCACTCACATATTCCTTTTAACACATCAGTTAAATATTTGAAAGTACCCAATGTTATTCAATTTTCTTTAATTATTTAATATCTAAACTATGAGTGTGTGATTCCACAAGTGCACAGATGGACAACGAAATTATTTTGCTCTTCATGTAACTGAAGTGGACAGTGCAAGATTAGATTGTGCAGAGCCATGTTTGGTAAAAGATTGCAGAGATGCACCTCCATTAGGCAACACAATATCCTACTGAAAGGAAGACACATCTGAAAATCTCCATAGGATGCATTTTTAAAACTCTCTTAATTCACAGCATGCTCAGGTAATAATAGATATCAGTAGTTGAATAACAGATATCAGTAGATAATTTCCAGAAGGGTGTAAGAAAATGGCTATTACTTATACTTCAAAATCATTGGCCAAATCTGCCAAAATTTGGTCTTATTTTGAAGAAAGCTATTTCTCCATCTCATTGAAAATGACAAATTAATAATTATTTGACTAGTTCATGCAACACAATTAACGAGGGCATAATTTTATTATGTGATCATTACAATTTGGTTAAAATCAAGAATTTTAAACTTACTTCCATGATAAGTACTGTTTTCTTCATTATCTTTAGCAACTTTATCAACCACCAGCTTTCATTCATGATTTTAACATCAATCCCCTTACTCTGCTTCAGTCATGTCATCAAGACATACCAAAAGTTGACAAGCAGGTATAAAACCCACTCTCTGATAAAATAATATTATTTTAGGAATATTTTTTCATAATCTTTTCATGTTTCATATTCTAAAAGCTTCTGATATAATCAGTGAATAAATACACAAAGGAAACAGATCATTATCTGAAGTGCATCCATTAATTTTATTAACTTGTGTATTGTGCATAACAAATTGTGTCAGAATATTTTTAATTTTGCAGCACCTTACGTACAAGTACTTTGAAATTGCCACTTAATATGAAGTATATCTTATTAAGTGCATCTATCATTTGCTATGGTTCTATGATATAATAATGTAATATTATCTGTGGGTTTTATAGCTTTTGACTCATAAGCATATGTGAAATAGTAACTCAATGTGTTCTTCCATAGAACAGCGGCATTTAATAATTACATGTTTTACCACAACAAATTAATTTGTATTCACTTTAATGCTGCCTACCATAATTCTGAGTATACATTTTGGTGCTCTATCTATTTTATTCTAAGCTACCCTAATAATCAAGTGTCCACTCAAACTGTTACACTGCTTCCCTCCTAAAACAACAAGATTTGTTATTCTATTTTAGAATAGAAGTTAGAAAAGAAAACCAGGATTGAACATTTTGCCTAGAAATACTGGTAAACAGAAGATGTAAGATTTCACTGATAGTAATCATCAGACTTCTTTAAAACCATAAGCAAGGAGAGGCAGAGCATGGCCGATGTAGAAAAATGTGTGGTTGGGTAAAGAATCATCCACCAAAAGCAACGATGATTTCCCCTGTCATGGGAAAAGTCCTTCAAATGGCAATGTCCAGATACACTGCTACAAACAAAAGAATAGTGTGAGACAGCAGTTCTTTCTAGTGCAAAATGGTTGTGCTGTAATGGCTGAAAGCTTTTATGTAAGGCATAGTTCCCTGTATAAATACATTTCCTCAGAACGTTTTCCTTTGTGCTAATGAGCAAAACAATGCAACCCTAAATAAACAAATCCAATGTTCTCCAGAATCTGAAACCTATTTTTTACTTACCCCCCCTCCCATCACTGTACAAATAAAAGCAAGGAAATAAATATAAATGATACAACAATGAAATTCACCACCATTCTGAACTCTTATAATACACCTGAGGTCTTAATCTTTTTATACTTTTCATCTGTTACATTAATCTTGTTTATGAGTGCATCTTATATATAACTAAAGCAAATAATTTAGTCATAGTCTAACTGGAATCTTAAGAGTTTAATCATTATTAACCTAGACGTAAATGATACACAATAAAAAAAAAAATGCAGTTAAAACTGACATCACTTGACTTCACAACTGACTTATGCCTTAAAACTGTTTGTCATGTGCCATTTTTTAATTACTGATTACACTGCAAATGCGTGACAATCATCAATTGTATTATTGACTGATACAAAATTTCTTCTATTTAAAAGTCCAAATGATGAACATGATAGTTAAGATCCTTTACACTCAAAATGTTAACACCTAACAATATAGTCCATTTGCAAATTCTTTGTTAAAATCATCTCATAGTACTCCGCAAGTGAAGTTAATTATTCAGTTCTGCTCTCTACTGCTCCCACCTAATGGTTATTACTGCACTGTTTAACCATTTCATACACCACTTTCCAAATTGCCTTTGCAGCAGGGGAGCAGCTGAAAGTCCCATAAACATTTTAAGATTGAAATCCAAGGGAAATGTTTCTTCCCTAAAACAGATGACAAAAATGGATCTTCATTCTCACAGGAAACTAAACTATCAGCCTTGCTAGATTATTCTTGCTATCAAGGCTACAACAATACATACCATAATACAGAGCAGTTGATAGGAAACAATCATGCTGGCTTAACTAGTCTACTCTGTGCTTGCACCCCAACTGGAAGATATGATTCCTAAAAAAATGTGTGCTTTGGGGGATAGTGGAAACATGAGTATCTAGCCACAGTCAAGACCACAACATTTATGAACTGTGAATAAATATGGGCCCAGGGACTGAAGGAGAAAACAGAGAACCTCAGGTTAAAACCATGTGAGAATATTTAAGATAGAATGTTAATCTACTTCATACTAGACATGGTAAGACAGTACCAGAAAAGTAATAAATAATATGTTAGTGAATTCTGCAACTAAAACTGAAACTACTCACCAGAAACTACTATATAAGCTAAAAAAAATGAAGCTGGAATTCTTAAGGTGTAAGTCTGCATTTGGCCAAAGTAAGAGTGGGACAATGCTAAGCGCACCCTAGAGAGATTCTGCCCAAAA
>JANHFX010022088.1:22771-45159 GCA_027560015.1 Chloroceryle amazona | reverse complement strand
TTAAGGTGTAAGTCTGCATTTGGCCAAAGTAAGAGTGGGACAATGCTAAGCGCACCCTAGAGAGATTCTGCCCAAAATAACCTTGATGTGGCAGCACACAAATTTCAAATACTGTCTTAAAAGTCCTGTACAACCACTTTTCCCAGGCAGAAAACATGTTAAAAAATTGTCAGTATTTTTGATATCATCAGCCATGGAGAAGCACCCAAACAATTTCAAAGAGAGTGTAGATGTTACCAGTCTCTTTTCAGTTTATTCACTGAGCCTGGAACAGTTGCTACAGCAATGTTAATTAAACATGCCCCACACATTAAATATGGTCACTCTTAAAATATTATAGCTTCACAGTTAAGCAAGATAATCTTAGGATTCCATCAATTTTGTTTTCTTTTTTTTTTTTTTTAGCTGGCCAGTTAGTACTTCAAACTCAAAGGATTAATTTTTAGCAATTAAATACTTGGTTCTTCATTATAACAATTTAATATAAAATATATGTTCTGAAGCTTAGTGCATTCATCATCTATATTTCTGGTAATCATATCAGTATGACAGATGTTGGCTTGCGTTTAGTATTTTATTGCAAAGTTAGAGATACTTTAAAATCAAGGACAATGTCATGAATCACAATTTTACTTCCATCTATCTTTCTTTGACTTTTTTATCCTTAAAAATATCTAAGAATTCAAAAGAATGTTGTAATAACTTTTTGTAAAGTCAATAATAAAAATAAAAAACTTACAACTAATTTTCTTTTTGAAGAGCTATATAAGCTTTTACATTTATTATCTTTGAAAAGCCAAATGCCAAAAATTCTCTTCCAAAACGCAATGAAATGTTATATATTCTATGATACAGAACATTACAGCAATACGTATAGTACAAAACATACATTGTATATTATTAGTCAGAAAGCACTTTTTTCAAACTGTTCAGAATGATGACTTCAGAGCTTTCTAGCTCAAATGAATTAATGTACCTTCAAAAGCTTAGCATACTTAGAAAATAAGATTACAGCTTAAGTCTCTGCATACAACAGATTGTTAATATACAATTCATTATTGTGAGCAAGTTTTACACACATTTCTTTTCATGGTAAGATTTTTTTCTCCTTTCTAATTAACAGAATTAACATTCAGTAATAATAAAAGAAATAAAAGAAATAAGGCAATATTACTTTACTGTTCCATTTAGACAGTATTTGCTAATATAATTCTTGCAATAAATATGAACCTGTGCATTTATCAAATCCCTAAGAAGATTATCTAAATCAACTCCCATGTAATTACCATTCACCATCTGTTCCACCAGGGCCTCAGCTGATCTGCTGGCATCTTGCAGTTTTCTGTACTTCTCAGGCTTTTCTCGTTGGATGGCCTGCAGCATGACAGGAAAGGTGAGTATTTCAACAGAGGGATTTTGAAGAAGAAAGTAATTAATCTCAGGGATGTCTTCTGATTTCTTGAAACCACTTAACCTGTCATATTGGCCTGCCAGCCTCCTGATTTGCAATGAAAGCAGCAAGGACCACATACCATCAGGAAGGGAGTCTCATAAAGTTAAATACATAAACTGAGAATCAGAACACAACGAAGCTGACAAATGATACACATCAGTATTTTACAGACAAAAATAAAAGACATACAAATTAAGAGCTATTTATAAGTAAATTTTTCAGAATAGAAATATCTGCTCCACAGATATTCCTTGCAGAAGTATAGATTTCTTCATTTCTCATGGTAACAGCAAGAATTGAGTATGCTAACTAAATCACAGGGTGTCATAGCATACTACATTATTGTACCCATATAACATTTGATTGTTTCCTTCACTCTTTTGTTTGGAAAAAAAAAGCCTGTGAAAGGCATATTAGAGTAGATATCTAACATACATATGAGCACATACAGCAGATATACATATATGAGCTACCAAGTAAGAATGAGAGTTTAACTGTAAAATTGACCCAGGCCTCTAGTTACATTTTGTATCTAATACTCTCAATTCACCTTTCTGTACTCAAACATTTCTCACCCACATTCAGGCTGGAACTCAGGCTACCTGGTAATGGCTAGCTGCTAAATTTTCAGGTAACAGTCAGCATCTAAGTTTCTAATTTCATTCTGAGTTGGTCACACTGCAGATAGAAAGTAAAACATTTTAGATCTGATTGCCCCTCAATACTGTCTCATAATTTGCACCATGAAGTCACTCCATTGCTTTTAAACTAATTTAGTTGTATAATTTTGGTGTAATTTAGAAGTTCTAAATCAGAAGCCCAAAAGAAATAGCACAGGGCCACAGCCAAGTTTGCTACCAAAAATAAAATAGACTATATACCTCCCAGAGATCCTGACCAGCACAGTGTCCCATAAATCAGAGTCTCCCACTTTACCACAGAAGATACACACATACAAAAGGATATGCTACCACAAGTCCTACGCAACACATACACAACCCTGGCTACTGCTTCTCAGTCTGGCTGACCCCCACACGGCTTCCCAATCACCTTGTTTATTTCCACAGCAAAGTATGTGACTTGACTCTTCAGGGGAAAAAGGTTCTTTACAAATGGAAAGAAACTTCAAAGAGGTGTCTAAGACAGCATTTAGTAGAATAATTTGAATAGAATAGAATTACATTTATTACTTAAACAGTAGAATACACTTATATTTGAAAATGCTTTTTTTCAAACAGATTGCTATGCTGATGAGGAATTAATACAAGCACCTTTGAATAAACGATCTTAAAATAATTTTTAAGTGTGATGCTTTAAACACTTTCAGTTTAACAAGAAACAACTCCCAAGAAGACTTTCCTAGGTGAGGAGATGCTCAGGAGATTTTCAGTTAAATTCACACATTTCCTACTTATAACTGCCATTCATTTATGCATATAAAAGTGATTAAATAGCAGGCGTTCTAACAATATGCCAAAGCTTCTATCAAATGCTTTCAACAACACAATTTTGTATAAATAAAAACTAAAAAGAAAATATATTTAGAGAAGAATTAAGGATGGAAATATTCTGGATTTTAGAAATGTATTGTTAATATATAGCTAAATTATCATTGAAAGATTAATAAGTTTTATCCCAGTGAGTTAAAGATTACTGTATTAATTATTTATAGTTTTTGTAGATCAATAAAATCTTCTACTATTCTAATGCACAATTTAAATATTTTGCAATTTTATGGTGTTTTTAAAAATATTCTATTAATTCTCTGCAGACTTCCATAATTTCTTACAGATTCTTAATTAATACTACTCTGTCTATAATGCCAGGTATAATTAACATGAGTCAAAGTATAGAGAACTCAAAGGAATCATTATAAAACTAAAATAAATTGAAAATAATTTTACTCCATCTGTAATGCCAGATGTGTAATTATCATGAGTGCCACTGTAGTGAGGGCAAACAAATCATAAAACCCCCTAAATATACTAAAAATTAGCTTTTTGAAAATATAAAAATTATATATTAAAGTTTTCAGTGTCTAGTAATACATTATGTGTGCAGAAAATGTGAAGAATTGTTCATCTCTCTCCTGAAAGATTAGAATAATAATAATAGTATTATATATTATACACATATTAAAAATAGTATACAAATCCACCCTAATTACTAATCACGTAGTCCTGCATTAGTCTGGACAACTGCCAACTGTGTCTTGGATTTTCAAGTCCCTCAGAAGGATTTCCATAAGTATGTGTAAAGCGCCTAGAAATAAAGGGAGTAGGAGTCCTGGAAACACCTCTCATTTATATCTTTCACTCCATTTTGTTCACTTTTTCCTTTACTGAAAGAGTACACACTCTTGACTGAGGTACATTTGTGACACTATTAGGCTGGGATAAGTTTAAAGAGGTTTGTGAAGCTCTGAAACTCTTGGACTATGTAGATAGTAATCAACACATTTTTTTTTTAGTGAAAAGTTGTGGTAGAGGCAAAGTCATTTCAAAATATTTCCAAATATATAACTATCCTTTTTTTTACTCTTTGATTTGTGTAAGATATTTTTCAGACAACATATACCAATATGAGAAAAATATGTTACAGGCTTTTGCTCAATCAGGGAGTAATTCTCCTTGGGACAGTTTTGGAATTGGCGATGAATGTGTGTAATAGCCTAGTTTTAACTGATTGAATAACACTAAAAATTCATTTTTAGCTAACCATCAGCCAGAGCTGAAGATGGTATTTTCACAATGCTAAGTGTTTTACTTGACCCTGGGATTTTAATTGGCAGTTAATGTCTTCATAACTTAGACAATACTGATGGTCCAAGGATTTTGGATATTGTTCATATCAAATCAACAGACTACTTTCAAAGCTCTGTGAAAGGATGTATGGTAGCAGTAGTCCTTGACCTTCTGTGACTCTGACTGACTACCCTCAAGGGGAGGAGAAGGCTACATTATCATCACTGACTCTGACAGTGATTCAACTTTCAAATTTCCAGGCCCAACAAAGCATGTCTGAAAAAGGTCACTAAGACAAAACAAACAAATGGGAATGGGGCTTTTGAGAATGCCAGAAGAACAAATTTAATTGTGCAGGATATCTGACATTTTCACTTACATCTGTTCCTTATATGTTTACTATTCTTTCTGAATTTCTAGGTGCTTCTTGTTGGCTAACCAACACTCCATGCATGGTCTCAAATCTGACTTATTAAGAAGCATTTTCTATCTAGCACATTTTAACTTTTTCCAAATGAACCGTCACATATTTGAACTTGTAATATTCAAAGGTTACAAAAAAAAAAAGGCCTGAGTCATTGTCAGGTCTGTTTTTGATAAAATTTACTAAATGGAAAATGTTCACAGTGTGATGCAGCATAATGTTTAAAGCATTAATGTTTGCATGTCTCCATTATTTAGGAGTAATTCAGCTGTTCCACAATGAAAAATCTATACTTATGCCATCTAGTCTCTCTGGCCAGGTAAGGCAAATATATATATATATTTTTTTTTTGTGTCAGGAAAGGGCTATATTTTTTGCTTCTCTCCAGACACAGAAATGGAGTTTTTGTGCATTTCTAATGTATATTCAATCTACGTAATACATTTGCCAAAGGCTAATTTCCTGTCAGTATCCGAAGAGCACCTGGCTTAGCAAACACAGTGCACTTCATGTAGCCTGCTCTTGGTTCTGTCTTCCCCAGGCCTCCTCTGAGCTGGGATGGGACTAGGCTTTTGAACTTGATGAATCATCAATAATGGCTAAAGAGTTTTTTCTGTGGCTGTCATTTCTGAAGTCTGCATCCCTCCATCATACAGCAGATGCTCTTCCTCTATATCATATCAAAAAGATCCCTCACACAAGGAAAATGATGAGTACGAGCAAGATGTCACAAGAATAAAAATTATCCAACTACTAAACTATCCTCAAAAGAACAGCAGAAAAGAAAGTAATTAGGTAAAGGCCCTACGACTTAGCACCTGCCATGGTGGGTGATAAATGGTAGGTCTGACATCAACCAAGTACAAGTGTTCTGTGCTACACTAATATATATATTGCCATATCTTGAGAAAACTAAATCATAGCCAGTAAAGGTAAGATGGGACTTCTGAATGCATGTGTATGTGATTGCAGCCATTCATAAAACAATGGAGTGTGACCACATGTGTAGAATATAATCTTTTAAAATTATCAATAACACATATTCCTTTTTGGCACTTCATCCTTTCTTTACATCTTCTGCTAGAGATTTTATTGTATCAAAACTCACACTATCCTATTGTCCATTGATTTGAGGCTCATTTTGAGGGAATTAAAACCAGAAAGTATTAACAAGCAATAAAGAAACTGCTAAAATCAATGAACTGTACATTACCTCTTATTTTAGCTAGTAGTTTTATGGATGGAGACAGAGACCAGACCAGTCAGATCAGGGCAATTGTTAAAACCTGGCATTTTAAAAAACTGGTTGGTTTTGCTTGTTTTTTTGTTTGTTTGTTGGTTTTTTTTTTGGTGTTTGTTGTTGTTTTGTTGTTGTTGTTGTTGTTTGTTTGTTTTTGGGTGTTTTTTTTTGAAAAGCACATAGTTCATTAATGGAAAATTGTTTAACACAGATCCAAGTGTTTTAGAGTTCTTTCCAACAAATTAATACCTGTATTCATATTTTTTTCTTCCTTAAAACATCTAGAAACTTCTACACGTAACTTGGCTTTCTCAACAAAATATCCTTATTAAAAGCAGTGATACTCTGTGAAGTCAAAACCAATCCTGGTCTTCAAAATTATTTTCAACAGTATTGAAGGAGGTGTATTAATTTCCCTTATTTCTATTTAGAGTTACTGGCTTGTCTCTTGATACAAAGCAGATCCTTTTTCTGTACCGATTTTCAGTAAAGCTGCTGGAAATTGGTTTCTTAACCAACCAGTTATTTAATTTCCGAGGATGTCAAAGACACATCTGAAATATCTCCTGCAATCTGTAGTGTCTTGAATTCAAATTTATGATGCACTGTTCAAATTCCACACCTCTTTTCCCTTCCTCCAGTATTATGTATGTTTTCACCAATCTATAAGATCTGAACAAATGCGGTAGATAGTGGCCTCCCAGCCCTAACGTTCTTCCTTAGCACCAACAAAGGCAAGAGCTGCTGGGAACTCCAGCTGGGATCAAAGGAGGGTCTGTGGTTCAGCTACTTCCACCCCTTTACTTGCAGCAGTCACCATCTCCTCATAAGTAAGTAAAGGAGGAGGAAGGTGAACCATGGCTCCTGGATCCTTTAATGCTTTTATAAAGTCTTAGAAACTGATAATAGGTGGCAGAATACAATATTGGGGGATTTTATGGTCAGAAAATTCAGTGTTCCTCAATCTTATCATCTAGCTGATTTATGATGGACAAGCAGACCGTGAGAAAAAAACAGCAGTAAAACTATCTTCAATACAGTAACATTGTTCCATCTGTTTGTGTTCTAGGAGAATGTAGCATCATACATTTTAATGAAGTTCCATGATATACTGTGATACTATACAAGGTAGTTATAAAAAGAAATCTATTTTCACTTAGAAAAGAAAGGCATTTTTGCTTCCATCTACAAAAATCAAATATGGAAGAAAATTTGTAATAGTTTAGTTTTCAAGGGCTAAATGCAGAGTGTGTGTAACATCATATATAATGAATACGGCTACTCCTAAAGCAGTGCAGAATCATGCCTATTGCTGAAAGTATAGAAGAACTGGTTTTGGTTCAGGCATGGAACTAAAACAGAGTTTAAAAAAAAATAAAAATATGTGGAGATTTATGATTTGCAGATATGTTTTATAGCAATGTAAAAAAATTAGATACCGACTTTCTTTCGCATGCACTAAAAGATGACACTTTACATCTTTTAATTTGTGCCCATGAAATGTCAAATTAAGCTGTTGCTATAGAATTATACATCTTTAATAACTAATTTATCGTTTTGATTCAACCTTACCAAAGATTTTCATGAATCTAGACTACCTTAATTAAATATAAGTATGTATGAATAAGAAAAAGATCTCAGTATTCAGAGAGCCTGTTCAGCAATTTTGGTGCCAAAATCTGAAATTAAAAAAAATAGTGAGCACTTCTAAATTTCTCTTGAACCTGTGGACAATCAATGCTTGTCAGTGTACATTTGATCTCATTTAAACTTGGGCTTTGAAAGCACTTTGACAAGCTAACACAAACAGACATATATACAAGTACTTTCTCCTACATTGATTCTTTCTCTGAGATCTGAGAGATTTCCTTCTTTTCGATATATTGCAAACTCCGGACTCTGAAGCACTGCTTCTGAGCGGGTCATCCAGCTATGGAGTTCTGTTGTATCCGAGTCAAACCTGAGAGACAGAGAAGTGCAATAAGACATTTAATTTCTGCAAAGCTTCTGAAAAGAGTATTGATAGTAAAAATGTTTAATTGGTTGTTTAAACGAGTAAATAAGCAGCAATTTCTCTCAGCAATAGACAGTTTTAAACACCCCCCCCCCCATTTCATTAGATAGTTCATAAAACTATTTATTCTAAAATTTGGAAACATAGAAACATTTCTCTCATTTTTAAGATCCTGACTTCATAGCTGTACAGATGCACAAATTTTCACAACAAGGATTCTGATTTTACAAACTGATGTTTTTGGAAGACGTGAAACCAGTGTCTCTCAGTGAAGAGGCTGTTCCGCAAGTCCTGTTGGCTGAGCTGAGGATGGAAGACCTCTCTGTCTGAAGAAATTCAGCCTTCATACCTGCAAGATTTCTGTCCCAGTTTGTGCTGACGATCTTATAAAAGATACTCAAGGAGGAAATTTGACCATTACAAGGGAGTCTCTTCTGATTGACTCAAATTTGTTGTAGAATATAATTGCTCATTAACAATAAATTATAATTTTCCTACAGTTAAAACTTTAGAAACTGCAATCAAGAACTGTATTATTGACTGCATTTCTTTAGTGCATTGTACGTTCTAATAATCATAACTAGTTTGTAACTTATTTTCCTTTTACAGCAATAAAACTCTGAAACAAACAGAGAAGAAATATCTAGAAAAATAATTAGCTGTATCTTTCAGTTTGCTTTGTAAATATAGGTTGTATAATTTACATACAACTGAAAATCTAATAAATAATACAAACTTGAAATAAAATTATCTCTTTGGATTATTTCTTTTATAAAAATATACTCTATATAACAAAAACTAAAATGTAAGGATGTAAGGCAAAATCAGGTGCTACAGAAATCTACGTATAGAGAAATGAAAACTAAATACAAGAGCTCCATGTATGAACTAATATTTATGCCTCTCTTTTCATCCTTCTCCATTATGATCTTTGTGACTCCATGTCACATGCACTGTGAAAGACTGAATAATAAATAGTGAAAGCCGAATGAAGAATCACACACTGCCTTAATCCCAGACCAGCATTGTATATTCAAATTATAAACTCTTAGGAACAATTCTGATAAAGCAATTGCTGGTAATACCATTTGCACATTCATTAAAGGAGAAAAAATACAATTGCAACATAATGGAAGGTGCAGAAATAGTAATTTTTTTAAACAATTACAAATTCAGAGGTGGAAGACAAAAGAAAAATCCCAGATATATCAGATAATCTCTGGGTTGGTACCATATTCTAATCCCTGCAATTGAACTGCACTGACAATTAAGAGCTTCCTATTTCAGATTTATTTCTGTGTATGACATTAAATCAATTGTAATTCTTGAAATATCATGTCATCCTCTCTTCTGCGTATAATAACTGCATATAATGACCACAGAATATCACACATCTGGTAACAATGAAAACAAGTTTACCAGTCCCTCTACTAAACTCCCTTGGCTCCAGGTAAAATTGTATTACTTCTGGTGTTCACTCAATTCTCAGGCTGCAGGTAAGTAGGACCAGGGAGACCAGCTTTCTGAAGAATAGTCTGGTATTAAACTCGTGCAGGATGGAAGCTGACAGAGCAAAGTGTTTACCAGTGATCATTTCTTCATCTCTTAAACAAAAGGATTTAGCCCTTGCCTCTGCATCATTCTCTTTGGAAGAGGAATATGAGAATTTGGGACAGTATGGATAATATAACCAAATAATCAGGTGCAGATTCCATGTCCCAGAGATTCATCAAATGGTAGTAAGTATTAGGCACAGGAGACAGCATCTTGACAGAGCTGATATCAGATAACAGATTGCTCTGTCACTTGTAGTTTCTTCTGGAGATAAACATAACTCCATAAACAAAGCCTCCTGCCCAAAATAAGAGATATAAGAGGGAGCAAAAAAGGACTAAAAGACATTAAAGTTGATTCTAAGTAGCTTTTTGCAGCACATAAATCTCCTTAACATAAAGACATTTTTAAATTACCTTGGGGAAAAAAAAATTCTCTCTCTTAGGTTCAGCTTGTATAAACCCAGGAAATACAGGTAGAAAATGGCATTTAATCAGTCTGCTGTGATGATTAGACATTCCCCTTCTGAGCACAGCTGCAGTTACAAACTATATTAACTCTAGATTGATATCAAAGGATCAATACAGTCTTTAAATCTCCTGAAAACAACAATACTTTTGACATAAAAAGGAATGCAATATTACCTTTCTGACACAATAAAGTTGGGTACATGGAGAACATGTTAAAATAAATCCATGTAAGTCACTAAAACCAAATCATGAGACAAATTGTCTAAATAATTACCTTATTTTAACACGCAAGTTGCTCCCCACCTAAAAAATCAATCTGCAACAGAGGATTTGTTCTTTATGCAGTACTCATGGTTTATTTTTCCAATTAGTCCTTCCTTTTGCTATTCCACAAGCTAGTTACTATCTTTTACTGCTCTCATTGCCCTCTTTCTGCAGGCCAGCACATGTCAGCTGGGTTCAAATACACTCTCTTTTTACTCCAGAGCATGTCTGAAAAAACATCTTCAAATTTTTATTCAAAATTTCATGGAACCCTTCACAAATTGGTTTTCTGGATCATACTAAGCCATATGCCTGCTTCAGATTCCCATTCAAAACTCTTTTGCTGAGATCACCACATGTACTTGTAAAAAAATGATGCAACTTAGATGAATTTGGTTTTTCTCTTTCTGTGCATGGAACTTCTAACCCAAATACCCAGCAGAGTACAATACTCAAGTGCTCCTACAATCCCCCTATCTAATCAAATACCTTCTGGAAACCGCTAAGTAACAGCAAGCATGAATTTGTTTATATTGCACAATAAAAACAAATGCAATTTTTATTAATAATCAAAGGACTGGATGATTATAAACCTTCCATCTGTGCAATGTACCCTGTAGAGGCCTGTTGTGGTTCTTACAGCCAAAATCATTGTAAAAAGATAGTAGTACATTTTAAAGTCATAATTTTGTCTTTTCTTACACACTGCTGCAACAGGACAATGACAGTGAAATAATGTGCATATACGACCTTCCACACATTTACACAAACAACCTGAATATTGTAGAAGTTCACATAGGAATACAAGCCGTCAAGTACCCTGCTGTTATGTGACCAGCACAGTGTATAATCTTTCCTTTAAACTGAATGAGTTTCATCTTGAAACTGTTACTCTGTTACTGCTACCATGACTAGACACTGATTTCAGTACTACATTCTTTGAACAGATAGAAGTTGCCTCAACATTTCCTTTGCTCATTTGTTTTTTTCTTCCTTCTGCAAACAAATCCACACTGGACACATAACCACTGTGTCCAAGTGGCAGAACCAAGACCATTTTGCCTACATATTGAGCTGGCAGGAAACGGTACAACTGTGACTCAAGAACCACATTGCTGAAGCGTAAATCTCTTCAAAAACGTCACTAGTATCATTTTATTAGCCTCAGAGTTCTCCTTCTTTAACCAACTATCCATCTTACCACTGGTAAAGTATGGCTATAAAGCAGACCTTGCCTAGCCTGAGCAGTAATTCATGAATTGTAACATAGAATGCTTTACAGAAATTCTGATAGACCCACTTCAATTCATTTATGTAAGCAAATCTGTTACAGCTAAGGGAAATGAAAAACTATAGGTTGTTACAGAGACTTTTCATTAACACCATTTGCCTTCAGGAAACAGCCAGTGGCTACAGGTGCAAAGTATTTTTAAATCCAGTCATTATACTTTTGAGTGAGTGCCAGATAGTACAACTCCTATAATACAGGTTATTTGAGAAATTAAATGTGAAGAATACATATTCTCAGTGTATTTGTCATATATTCTTGGTCTGTTTGTCACTATGCTATTTTTCACCTCACAAACAGGATAAAGGGTTAAAAACCAACAAGCACCAAGAAGTTATAAAGTGTCCATCTTTACAGACCTCAACATACCCCTACTACTTCTCACACTATAAATAAATGTTTACAAATTATTCTTCCTGTAAACAACAGAAAACTATACTTTTGTGTCTCAGTCACCTTTTTCTTTCCTCTGCCACTGGCTACACATATACAGCCCTAAAACCAAGGAAAAGTGAAGACAAAACTTTCCTTTTAGATTTGCTAAGTAATGTTAGATAACAATTCAAGAGCAAAATCTGCATTTTAATAAATGGATAAGAGTCAAATAGCCCAAGGGAGTTGCTGTAAAAGTAATAATCAGCATTTAGTTCTGACTAACAGAATTCATTGGACAGCAACGCAATACTTGAACCAATCACTTTCAAAATACCATTTTGAATAAGTCATTATAATTTTTCCTTTGATATATTTTTCCACAAAAATCCAAATTATTCTAAATAATGAAGTATTAGAATCCTACCTATAATAATCTGAAAAGAAGCTCTCTTAAAAACAACAACAAAAAAGTTTGTTAAATGAAAAAACACTAGATGGAGCAACTATCCTATTTTAACATACCTTTCTCTTCAAAGGGCATAAAGTCTCTTTCAAAACTGAAGATTAATATCATACCAATATTAATGTTACGACAAACAGACTTTCCTTGGAAACATTAGGAAGCCTGTACAAAGTTATTTACTAAATGTCAAAGAAAGGTATCTTTGGACATTACTTAAGAACCTTAATATTACAAATATATTTAAATTAAATGCTAAGCAGCTCTAAGCTGTTTAAAAACCTACCATGAACCAAGTAATTTTCAGATTTTTCTATGCTCTACAACTGACCTGTTTTTCCCAGAATGTGTAGATACCATGCCTATGAAAATGTTCCCTTCCAATCCTTTCTCCCATTTACAGGTTTGTGGTGGTTTTGTTTGTTTATTGGTTTTTGTTTTGTTTTGTTTTTTTTCTTGTTTGTTTGTTTCTTTATCCTAAAACTTCATCTGTGTTATACTTATCTCTAGTCTTAATGTCTAATACTTTCAAGACCATTATTACACAGCTTTAAGTATTTTTCCCTTCTTAGTTTCAAATTGCATATAAAATTATGTTTGAGAAAGACAACAGCATACTGTCAAATGTATTAATATCTAAGATGGCATTTTTATGTTTTAATAAAAGCAGGCATGGTAACTATTATTCTAAGGTGAAACTCCTTCCATGATGTTTCCTCTCAAAGTGCTTCTCTGAAGCTATTTATTGACTGATTCTCCTGCTCCTCCTCTTGGACCTTCTAGAGATGAAAGGTACATAAGTCTGTTTTCAGCTGTTCACTTAGAAATTCCAAAAAAAATTATCTAAATGGAAAAAAGTTACCTTCAAATACTATAACCATCATTCTTCCTGCTGCACAGCTGTGAACTCTTCTAACATTGTTTACTTTGCACATTACCATACTGTAGGTCCACTCACTGTTATCCAGTGAAGAGTCATACTGAACTACTTCTCATATGGTGGTATGATTGCATTGTTAAAAGAAACCTAGTAATTCCAGCACACAAAGCAATATTGCAGCTAGTTAAACCATACTGAAGTGTATTAAATTATGAATGCTTGTTCCTGTTAGAATTCAGCTTTCTGTCCTAGAAGATCAAAATAAAAATAACATATGCAGCAAAGAAAAGGACTCTGATTTTAGGTATATATAAGAAAACACAACATATTCAATTATCTAAAGTCATCCTAGAAAAGGACTTGGAACTACAGATTGTTCCAAGGTTCTTATCTTGACACATATGTGGAAGTTAAACAGAGCTCACGCATTGAATTAATATCTTTTAGATAGCAAAAAAACATAAATCAAAACTCCTCAAAACCTAATCTGAAATAGTAAAAAACATTAACACTCTGTAAGGTGGTAGCAGATCTGCCAATAATATAGCTGCAAGCAATCATAGGCTCAAATTTGATAATATATCTTATTTTCTGTACAAGGATCTATCCAACTGATATATAAACTTGTTAGCTACAGTGCTTTAGACAGATAACAGCTGAAACAAAGAATTTATAATTCTCAGTTTCTATAAAAGAAGGTATTTCTGAACATAAACAATCCCTATAATCCAGCTAATTCCTGCCCTCTGGTAGTTTCCTTGCATGATGACTTAGAAGCCTGTAGCCTGCTGTACCCTGCCTGTTTTACTTTCAGTATTAAGGCAAATCAAAGGAATACAAGCAAGAAGGAAAATACGGACTAACATTACATACTTAGTACCTGAGAAAGGAATATCTGCTGCAAATTGGTCTCCAATTTTATAATAACACCTAGCTATTTATAGCAGCAGCTTTCTGTTTATAGGTTTTCTATTTTTTTTTTTTTAAAAAAAAAAGCACTCCATTTAGTTTTAACTAAGGAATTTTTTCATTTGTAACAGTAGACTTGCATTTATCTTCCTTATACTTATATCATGTTTTAAGACACCAAGTATTGAAACACTTTAATATTTCAGGGGAATTTTCATTCTTAAATTTTCAATTTCATAGTTATGAATGTGTCATGGTTTAGAGTCAGGGTGGCCCCTCAGACCAATAACAGATGCTCTCTGTTAATCCCCTTCCCTCCCCAAAGGGGAAGAGAAAGGGAATAAGGGAGAGAGACTTAGTGATTAGAAAAGGAAACTAGAACAGCTTTAATGAGAATAATAATAATAATAGAATATATTACTGAACAGAATTAGTTCTGTTCTCACTCAAACCAGGACAGAATGCAAATATTTTCAAGGGAGGAACCATGACTTAACCATACCTTAATATAGGTTTACTCTTGCATATAAGGTAACAGAGCCCCAATCCTGTTTGAGATCATAGCATATTACTCCTGAAATATTAACAAGAATACTATTGCTTATAACATCTGTTAAGTAAAAACATTGCCACCTAACTGTTCCTTGAATAAATTCAAGAATTGTGAGTCTGCTGATAGTCATCACTAGATATTTTGAGTGCTTGGGAATGTAGTAGCAAAATATAACTCTCACTATTATTTAATGGCAAGCCAGGATATGTGAACAAACCAGATTCCAAATGAGGAATTTGAAGATAAGATTCAATTAATTCAAATGTAGATAACAAAGATACTTATTTAGTCTAAGCACTTTGTATAGAAGAAGTAGTTATCCAATTTAACACAAAAGGGATGAATCACTCTTCATACATTATATATGCAAAGTTCTTAAATAATGAGTCTAAGCTAGAAACCTTACTTTTGGAATGGTCAAAGAGGGGTAAGATAAAACCCACTTCAGATAACTATGTAGTGAAAAATGTGTCTCATAGTATTTTTTTCATTATATATATATTCCTTCAATTAAAAAAACAAAACAAAACAAAAAAGGTCATATTTCTCCTATTCTGGGTATGTTTTATTCTTACTACTTAGACACTATTTTACAAGAAAATAGCTTAGCATTGATAACACACTGTACTAAGCAAAGATACTTTCTATAGTAATTAGACCCTGAATGCAGTTTCGTATTACTTTCAGTGCTTGAATCTATTACCTTAGAATTCCTGTTTAGCTGAATATCAAAAAACGTTTCCAAAACAACCATTACAATGAGTGCTTCTTTGCATCTTGTTCCAACATTTAGAGTTTGAGCCAATTCTACTTAAACTCATCAGAATTTTCTCTCTTTACATCAATAAGTATTTAGTATTAGTCTAAAATCCCTTGTCACTTGTACTTGAGTTATACAGGAAAAAATCTGAAAATAATACCACGTTTCACAAAGTATTGACTCAGCCTTTTCAGAAGTGTCAGTTCTACTGCTGACCCACAAGCCTGAAAGACTACAACTTGAACTTTAGAATCCAGCCAATATCTGCACTACTAGTATTATAACTATTAAAAAAAAATAATCCTTTTACAGTCTTTCGAAAGCTGAGAACTAATGGAATGCTTCATGTCCTTCAAGTTTCAAGACTACAGTCAAGCGGGACCCCTACAATGCCATACATATGGATTTCTCCTGACTATAATTACTCTCACAATGGTACTGACATAATGATTAAAATTTAATACCACACAATAGGTGGACTAGAAGCACAAAAAAATCTGTAACTCATGATAAGTAAAGAAAGATAGTAATCAGTTGGTACCTTAATAGAGAACAGAAATACAATTTTAACCTCAAAAAAGCATGCAGCAAAGTATTGTATACAAATGACTATTTTTCCATTCTCATCCAAACTCTATCGGTATTCTCTCTATCTCTTAACAATTCTCACCTCCTCCTAATTTCTGAATCCAGAAGGAGTTGCCTTTTTTTGTGGGGTGGAGGTGGAGGGAGTTCCTCTTTAGCATGCTTAACCAGGATTTGCTCTCTTGTAGTCACCATAGTTACAGTTTCCATTACAGTTGTCTGTGTTAGTGATGTCTGAGTGGTAGTGACAGCCTGAGAAATCTGTGAGAAGTATAAAAACAGAGGTCACACATTGTTTGAAAGAATTCTGTAAAGACTGTTTGGAGTACCAATAGAAAATAATGAGAAATTGCTGCCATCTGATCATAGGCTGACCTTCAGTAAAAAGTAACACTATATGCAATTCAAACCAAATTGTTTTATCCAACTCATGCTGTATGAATATCTGCAGAAATCGATATCAAAATCAGAAGGGACCCTAAACAGAATGAACTAATGGCTCCATGTAAGTGACGCTGAATGAAGAAAAGAAATTGATGGTCATTTTTATGAGGAAACTGAATGACAGCAAATATATAAAATGTTAGTACTGCTATATGTTACTCGTCCTCCATTCTGAAATTTTTTTCCATGAGAGTAGCAAAGGCTTAGTAATGGGACTAAATTGCCAATTGTTATTTTTACCATTTATAATAATTTTCAAACTAGGATGCAATTTATCACAACCTACTTACACAAAAAGGGCAGTTAGCTTTTTGTCAGGAAATCTTAAATTAGAAAACATGCACTAGAAGGCAAATTAATTTTCATCAGTTTTATTCCATAATTAAAACTAATGCTAAGAGATCACAACAGATACTAATACACACAATATGTAACACTGTAAACATCAGCAGTCTAATGCATTTAACTTTGACTGGTAATACGAAAGCAACCTTTCATATAGTTCAACTGCATTGAAACAAACAAAAAAGAAAAATAAAAAAGCCTCAACTCATTTCTTTGAAAGATACTGGCTGTATATGCACTGTGCATTTATATTTCTTTTCAAAGAATACAAAACTACAAACTTTTGACTTAAATGTGGACAGCTGTTCTTAAGTCCCTTAACTCATGAAAATGGGTCACTTCTTTTTTTCATTCTGTCAGGTGATGGCTCATTTGTCAAAAAGCTCTAGTTACAGCTCCAATGACCACCTCACAGTTTAGGGGCAGTGAAATGGAAAATAAAAGGAAGAAGTTATAACAGCAGCAGGAAAAGTTGTGCACTAGAAGAACCCTGCTTCTTTGCTGATTGCCAACTGACTTTCCAATTTAATGACAGGAATGCCAGCACCTAAAATTCCATTAAATATACATTCCATTTACACATACATAAATTATATATTAGTTCTGGCATCAGAAACTCAGAGAACTGAGTTACCTTAGTTATCAAGACATTATTGTTTCTATAAACGATGGAGATGAGACATACCAGGTTAATTAACTATTACACATTTCCTACCATGCTTTTTATATTGAAAACAATTGAGTGACAAGGAAGGGGGGATACTGCTAGCAACCAGCCTCTTCTCAGCAGACAACATCAGTAAAGCTAAAAAAAAACTGGGGGAAAAAAAAAATAAAAATCCTACCAACATTGCAGAATATATCACATTGTATTCTAACCAAAAAAGTCTTCCTGTTCTTTGTCCAGTCTGCCAGTGGAAGTGATGAGCAAGGAAGTCCATTATTACTGTAATTTTGGTAGTCTTTCTTATTTAGTCAGCTCAGTGCTGTTCTTGTCTCTAATGATGATCTGTCTAGGCTTTAGAACAGAATCTGGACTACTCAGAAAACTATGAAATTAAGACTCAGAGCAGATTTTTTTTTAATCTTTGGATTAATTATATCATCTGAAGCAAGCTGCTTGTGAACTGCAGGGACTTAGTAAATATATGAAATATATAAAATCTTTGGAAAATAAAAACACCCAGTTCACTTTTTAATCACTACAATATTAGGTATTAATACTCCTGGTTTAGTTCCTTCAACAAGATGTATTGACTTTGATATTTTCTTCTACAGAAATCATAACAATATTACAGTAAACATTTCCATACAGTTTTATTAGAACTCTATACAACATTCTTTTCAATTTTATTTTTAATTTGGGGACAGGAGCAGAAAGGAAAAGCCAATTAAAGCTTCAGATGTTTAAAGTTCTATGAAATTTGAGGATAACACCTAAGGTTATCTTTCTCTGAGTTATCTGTGTTGCTAAGAACACTCCAAATAATTGCTTGCTACTTATATGCAGTTTGGGGTACAAGTCTCCTTTTCCTCTTCTCTCAAAAAATTCTTATTACACTCCATTTTATCCAAAAATCAATGGTAGGATGATGTTTCTGACACTCGAGGTCATATCCTGTCATGTTTCCATTTGCCAATCAATAGCAGGATACAGTTTACATTGAAGAAGGTGTAAAACAGGATAAATCACATCTAGGGCACTGTAGGAATCATTTGTAGCATACTACCAGTCAGTCACAGAGGAGAAACAGTTTTGAGACAGTGATTGGATACTGTGCTTCAAAAGCTGTCAGTGTAATTACCTTATGCTCAGAGCATTCAAGTCATGATGCAGTGGGGGGTAATGATTTACATGCCAAAACAGTACAGAAGTGTTTTGCATGCTTAATCAATATGAGTGGAGGTTAAACACTATATGCTTCAAAAGGGGAACAGAGATGTGAATTTGAAGTTCATAATCATTCTAATTAGACACTGGGTAAGACTAAAAGGTACTGAAGTTGGTTCCAATTTAAAGAGTGCACGCATTTTATTGGGTGAAAGAAAATCATAACAAATATAAGAAATTTAGAAAAAGGTAGTAGCTTTTATTAGCTTCCCCAAAAATAATAATAATAATCATAACCATAACAAATCAACAAATATCTCTTTAATCTAATCACTGAAGTGGTGTGTTTCATGGATTTTTAAAGATGGTCCAAATAATGACAGTATAGTTTCCTCATCCCTCGCAGTTCCTGATAAGCAGCTATGAATCTGACAAGGGGCAATACAGACTAGGCTTTAACCTGCTAGAAAGTCATTCCGAAAGTGCTAAGGTGACTCACGAAGCTGCACATTAAAAGGCTTTCAAAATACAATGCTTGCTTGCAGTTTCACATCAGCAAGCTCATCTTAGAAAAATGTTAAAATTAATCTCTTTTCAGAGTGGACAAATTTAAATCTTCGTTTTCATCCTCTACAAGCAAACATATGTACGATGTCTGTATAGCACTTCAGTAGTTTTATGTCATTTTATTGCTCTTTTATATGGCAGCCTACCTTTAATGCCATCATTTATTACTGCCTTTGGAAGTGCCCTCCATCCTGATAAACTCATAATTTTCCTTAACACTCACTTTTGGAGCTGTCATCTGTGCTTTGATGAGATGCATGTATGTGAGTGAGGAAGTTCAGATGAGGAATGGTGTTTTCTTTAGTTAGGGAAGGTCTTCAGTACGATTTAGTGAAGCATAATGGGTTTAGAGTTTCTAACAGCTATGCATCTAGTCTAAGTAAGTTGTCCTTGTCCTTGATTCCACTGTGTGGTCAATGAAGGAAAATTGACATTTTCATGATGAGGACAAACTGCTTTCTAGAGGTATGTGTCTCACCCTTGACATCTATTTGGCTGTAGAAGCTCCAGCCATGAGTTCTGATTAGATGTTTAAATTCAGCAGCAATAAATTATCTAAATGTGTGAGTTTCTACACTATTTTGATTGTATAACTGCTTCCTATGTCTAGTTGAAAAATCAACTTTGAAATGAGGCTGATGTTGTCTCTTTCATTTAATCTCTTATTTTATTAACAAGTTAATCATCTAGTGAAACTTCAGAGGAGAGGGAGGAAAAATAATGACAAAAATGTAGTCATGAAGGTACTATGAGAATTAATAATGAATGGAGTAAAGTTCATTTTGAAGTCAATATCTAAGTTTGATGAATAAAATCTGAATTTTCTGATAGACTGTAATGAAAAATGTTGTATTTGCCACTCTCTTCCCATTCCCCTCCTCCCTAGTTCATGATTAGAAAGAACAGATCGTTTAGAGGCATTTTTTCCTTGCCATCTAAATGTGTAAATGAGCTCTATAATGAATACATGTATAAACTCCATTAACATTACCTGCCCTACCTGAAATGTATAGCAAAAAGTACACCATCATTATTTCATAGAGGGCATATCTAATCTATGTAAAGTGCCTTAGGAATTGGTTCCTTCAATTAACACTGAATGTGCAATGTCTCCAGAATATGAAGCAATATGCCCACAAGCACATACCAACTCTGCCAAGCAAAGTATTCTCTTCTTGGAGGAAAAGCTTATAAACAGAAATCTGCTGCAAGGATAAAACTGGTTTAGGAATCCAATGCTTCTCCCACCTGTACTGCTCTATGATATATGGATGTACAGCCTCATGATTGCTCATTTCATGAAGAGGCTATCTTTTCTGTAACCTAATTGCCATTTTTGTCTGCTTTTAGGACCAATTAACAATCTCTTGAACACTTCAGAATGACTTACTAACTCTTCAAATCATGTGACCCTAGTCATCCAAAATTCAAAATGCATCTCTGGGCTTTCTCCAGCATTCGAACTAGATGTTTTCTACAGCAAATTTATAAGAGTTACATCAAATTTTCAATTGTTATAAACGCTGTCTAGCAGAAACTGGTTTTGTCTTCTGTTACTAAGTGAAACTGTACCCTTTCCCCATTGTTCTTCTATTCTGTTCTCCCAGATTGCTTTTTCCAACTTCATCTACACAAGAAACCATATCACAAAGCAAACTAAAATATTAAGGTATGAATTAGAAGCAAGGCTATTGAGATGTATTCATATCACTACAGGAAACATAACAGCTTTAATTTAATTACCCAAACATAAGTTGGTAGAAGCCTTAGTATATAACAAAAAAGTGCAGCATAGTCAAGGGAACTGAGTCAAACTGACCACAACCATGAGAGGCCCTCTAGGGACAAGACAGAGGTGCATGCTGTAACAATCTACTCTGTGTTGTAATTAAAGTCTTAATGTTTCTGTCCATTTCACCAGTCATACAATAACAGCACAAAAGTAACTCAGGATTAATGAGATAATGGAAAAATGTGAGATGATTTGGGATTAACTCCAGTAAGAAAGAGATACTGACAGATGGCTAGGAAAAACAAATGGATATGGTTTTGGGTACCACACCAAAGCACCAGTTTTGTTATTTGGTTTAAAAAATGTGAAACTTTAAAACTATTTTTTTCTTAATATATTACAGTTAACAGAAAGGAGATAGGCAAAATAACAGCAGATTGTATTATTTTTTTCATTGCATCTTGGCTACAGCTATGCATTTATTTATTTATTTTTCCAAGAGACTTCTCTTTTTATGGCCCCTCTTTTTAATCTGTAAATCAGGATAACATAAACCATCCATCTATTACTAACTTTCATTGTTGAAAAGAAATAAAAAAATATTTGTCTTTAACTATTAAACAGTTTTATTCACTAATTTCAGACAAAGTGCTATTCTACAGAGACAGCCATAAAAACAGTGCATTTGAAGGGACCAACTATAAAAGTTTAAAAATATAGTAACTGGAAAGTGGTTTTATTCTGGATTGTATCATTCCTGAAAACATAGTTAACCACCCAAGAAAGTAGTATACAATATAAAGAGAAATCGAAAACTAAAGATAAATAAAATTTTGGGAAATTATATTACAGTTGTATGATGCTGTCCTGAAAGTAAAATATGTCTTAAGCAGTCATGCAGGGAAAAAAATTAAAACAATATGACAAAGAGAACCAAAACTACTCCAAGCATTTGACTAAAAAAGGATTTGACTGTCACCAACTAACAAAATGATGATTTTGACAAACCTGTTGAGAATTGCTCTCCACCTTCTGCATAAGGCTATCCCAGCGCTGGGCAAAATTTTCAAGGCGACTTTCCAGCTTTTGAGCCACTGCTTTATTTTTCACAGCTATAAAGAGGTCTTGGCTGAGTGACTTCAGCTTACCCATCATTTGCTTTTTCATTTCTAGATCTCCTTTTAGGATCTGTTAAACAAAGTAACAGCAGAAAGAACAGTAATTCATTAAAAAGAACCCAACCAAACAAAACAACAACAAAAACCACACACACACACAAAAAAACCCAACCAACCAACCAAATAAATCAAAAAAACAGCCATCCACCCAAACCACCCCCAAGCCCAACAAACTTAGAAGAAAAATCCTAAAGAGAGCATCATAAAGAACTGAAAATGAGTAAAGGTATTTCATATGAACCCCTATACTTCCATGCTGTTGTTATTGTAAAAACTGTTGGCAGAGCTGACATAGCGGAATGGACACACTGCACTTCA
>JANHFX010022088.1:10576-22671 GCA_027560015.1 Chloroceryle amazona | reverse complement strand
CCCTATACTTCCATGCTGTTGTTATTGTAAAAACTGTTGGCAGAGCTGACATAGCGGAATGGACACACTGCACTTCACAAAGCAATAGAACATGACAGCTGGAGCAACTCCAGACATCGCAGTATGCCTCAGGTGGTGACATAAATCAAAAAGCTAACAGCTGTGTGACATTAATAACCTTAAAACTGCACTAATGTTAACAACTATATCAACATTTCAAACTGTTTCTGTAAAGTTTTGTTGTACTTTGTCATATGTGGCATTTTCCTGTGGAAAAGCCTGTTTTATAGAAAAATAAAATTTTACCCCAAAACAGGATTAAAAAATAAAAAAAAAAAAGACAATAAGGTTGGTTTGGGCAGTATTTAAGAATCATATATTTCTCATTTTCCTTGGATCTTGGCAGGCTTTGGTTCCATGTCAGTAGCCTGCCACGGAATGGGGAAGCCAGGAGCCTGGAAATTCCTGTGTACAATCTCTGTGCTCTGCAAGCTGCCGTACCCATGGATGCTAACTGAAAAGGAGAAATTGTCAGTCTTCACATCTTGGGCAGTAAACTGCCAAGGGATCTTGAAACTTCTGAGATCTACACATGTAAACTTCTATATGAAGCAGGCTCTTCACAGACCCAAGAGTCATCCATAGCTCCAGTTCTCACCTGGGTTTACTTTTTAATGCCCCTGTTGGTTTACTCCATTGATTTTCATACCTTAAGCATTCATTCTCTGCACGCTAATCTGTGCTAAGTATGGTAAAATTTTGAACTCTCCATGCATCTCAGGACTTCAATCTAATCCCCAAGGTACAAAAGGGATAATTAAAATAAATATTTAGACAAGATAATTTAGTTTACATATCCTTTCCTGTAGCCATGTAATCCACAATTGTAATCTAAAATACATCTCAGTAAAAGTGAGATTTGTAGTCTTTGTAGGCAGTACTCTTTCCATTCAGATGTGGTTTGAAACACCATATTGACTGATGCTAGATATAATAAATATTAAAATTTAAACTGACATGTCCTTAAGAAATATCAGCTAACACACTTTACAGTTAAGAATCTGTTTACATAGTAGCAGATCTAACAGAGGGAGCAGCCTAGAGGTAAAACAATTCACCATCTTAACAATTTCAAGGTTTTTTAGATTTGAATTTTGCTTACAGTGTGAGAAAAAATGGAAATCCACCACATATACTGACTGAAATAATCAAAAATAGTACCCTATGATACATGATTAGTGAATTCTGAACAACAGTGTTCTATTTTCAACCGTTATAGCTGAAAACAGCTGTATAATATATAAATGAATTCAGGATCAGTCCCAGGTATACAGAGCACAATCAGTAAGAGAAACTCTAGAAGGAAAAGGATAATAAAACTTTCTATGTCAAAGGTAACACTCACTGCTACTGTAAAAATATACTAGGGAATTCTGTTTTCCTAACTGAAAACCTGTCAATGTGTTACAGAAACCAACAATATGCTATAGTCTTGTTTTTATATGGTACAAGAACAGACCTCAAATAGTAATGAGCTAGCAACAAAATATGTAATTCATTAATCTGCAAGAGAATAAATGGCACTATTTGCTTTATGAAATTAATTATCAAATAACTGTCATAACTTCTGTCATGTGCATACTGTAAACTCGATTACTTGAACATTATAAAGTGTTTTCCTTATTTGTTGGTAATGTGCTTTTACTAGTTGGTTTCTGTTTTCAAGTTTTTAATGATTGCTGGTTTTCTTCCACTGTTCAGAATGTATGGCATCTCCATATGTTATTCTGATAACAAATTGAATATCAAAGTTCAATTTTCATAGTTTTATTTAAAATGTTTTAACTTGCCTCCTTCTCTCAGTTTGATAGAATTATATCTGTGAAAAATCTACAGAGAACTAACATTTGTTAAAAATAGTTAGCCTACATTAAAATAATTTGAAAGGATCAAATTTTAGGGAAACAAATGTTTGGGTTTTTTTTAATATTAAGTCAAATAATCAGAATTTGGGCTGCAGAAATCTTCCAGCAATCCTAAACCAGGAATCCATGTGTGGAAAATTTGGTTCAGGAACAATCCTAATCCTTCTGCTTACTCAAAATCTTTATTACTGTCTGAAAAATATGTTTATCAGATGTTGGTAAATGAAAGCTTATTTTTAAGCAGTAATACAGCTCACTATCAAAAATCCTGTCTTAACTAAAATTAGCAGTGTATTTCCTCTCACTTGAAAAATATGAGATAAAATTACTGTGGAGAAGGCAGCAATGTACTTTTGCATCACTAAGAAGTAGCTAAATTCTGATTTCTTCCAAAGTATCCTGAACTGCAATTATGCGTGAAAACCACCAGTGGCTCTCGCTTTTTTTTTTGCTTTCTGTTTGATTCTGTGTGATGTAATGATTAATGTGATGTAAAAGTCAATATTTTTTTCATACTGTGAACAGTATCTTCACAGACCTATTTCATTTCAGTCACTTTAGAAGGCTTAGGACCTCGTATAAGGGTTGTAGAATTTCAAATAAGTAGTCATAATGATAAATGGTTTAATAAAATACCTTCAGAAATTTCCTTCAGGCTTAAGAGACTGAAATCTGGCTACAGCACATGACCTTAATCTTGCCAAGTTGTGAATATGAGACAGGAAAAATAGGCCGGAAGCTTTTATGCTGTATCATGATATATAAAACCAAGATCGAACAGGACAAACTCATACCATAACAGAATCACAGAATCGTTGGAGTTGGAAGGGACCTCTAGAGATCATCTAGTCCAATCCCCCTGCTAAAACAGGATTGCCTAGAGCACAGCACACAGGCTTGCATCCAGGCAGGTTTTGAAAGTCTCCAGAGAAGGTAACTCCAGAACTTCTCTGGGCAGCCTGTTCCAGTGCTCCATCACTCTCATAGTTAAGAAGTTTTTCCTCAAATTTAGATGAAACTTCCTGAGATCCAGATTGTGACTATTGTCCCTTGTCCTGTCACTGGGAAGAGTCCAACTCCATCCTCCTTGCACCCACCCTTTGGGTATTTATAGACACTGATAAGGTCTCCTCTCAGGAGAGAAGATTTTCCTGCTAGAAACAATTAGGCAACTGAGGAACTGAGTTAGCATGCTGTTAAGAATATAAACATTTTTATATTAGTACAAGAATGTAGGTTTATTGCCTCACAGACTTACCTTTACAATTCTGGAACAAGCTGGCCTAATTATAAAGGCAATGTTTTTGTGATAGCTTCTCTTTTACTACACCCAAGTACATCTCCAAAATAATATATGTAAAAAGACAGGCATGATTTGGATATCAGCATCAAGACACCATGATCTCATTTTTCCCTATTTCTAATACCCAGTCTAAGAGTGGAAGAGTATATTCCCTGACAATAATTTTGTTGCGAGTACATAAACTCTGGAATTTGAAGATGACTGCTACTTGGTCTAAAACACAATAGAGAAATTCTACAAGTACAAAATATTTTTTCTGCTACAAATGACAATGACTAATGAGGCAGTGTTTCTCCAACGTGCCATCAACATTTAATATCTAAACTTTTGAATTATGGATCACTTGTTTCTAAAAACATCAAAGTTATTCATGTGTAAAAAAAAAAGAAAAAAATACTAATTTGCTATTATAAACCCCACCTGTTATGTCAAGGTTTACATGACTCCCATTGAGGTTCAGGGGAAAGGAAGAATCACTTTATTTACTATGGTGTTCACACATTCATTTTCATGAAATATTGCAATAGTTTAATGAGAATTATGTTTAACAATATAAGCTGGAAAAATAATTATATTTTAAAGAGTCTGTATTTATTTCATTAAGCACATTTAATTAAATGCTACTAATGGAACACATTTCCTGCTTAACGTAATATTTCCAAGCAGTTCTGAAAGGTATTCAAATTAGTCTTACCCTTAACACGTTCAAACCATTAATAGATTGCTACCTCACAATTTACACTGAGACAATTACATGAAGATTCCTTTCCTTTACAAAGAAGTTGACTGAATCCTAAGTAATCTTTAATTGAAGTCCAAGTCTGTACTTCTACATATGTGTTTTTATTAGCCCCTAGCATTAGAGGCAAAAAGGAAAATAAATATGTGTTAGCTTAAAAATTAGTGTTGTAAGATTATACCAAACATATTTTGTTGTCTTGAATTTTTGAAAAAACCCCAAACAAACAAAAATCCCAAAACAAACCAACCAACCAAACAAACCCCCCTAAAACCCCCAACTCAAAACAACAACAACAAAACTTCTTAGTCATTCTAGGAATTAACAGGGACATTTACCACTAATTCTGGACCACCTGCAAAGTAGATATGAATTTATAAAAAAGGCTGTAAGAATTTTATTATTTCTTTAAAAACCTTATTCATTTGTATATGTAAGGATAGAGTAAATTTTAATAACAACACAGTTATCTAAGCTTCAGAAATATCACAGTATTTTTATTGACCAAAATAATACATCTTTACCTATTATTTCCTTTATCAGCAAGGCCCTGGAGCAACCTATACCATCCATGGAAAAGACCATACATTCCCTAGGTACAGCTTTTCTGTTAAACCATATTGTCAGAGAGTGGAATGAAGTCACATGCTCTTGGACTCACAGATAAGTATATTGAACATAAGATAGGAGAATGAAAAATACATACAGTTAATTTGTGTAGACTGGTCAACTTTTCACTTTGATCTTTAAAGCCTGTTGTATGAATTTTGCTCACAGCATCCTCTTTCTCAGTAAGCCATGCATCAAAAAGGCACTAAAAGAAAATTGGAGAGAATGAAAAGGCTTAAGTCTGGTCGTTCCTAGTGCAATTTTTTGAAGAGCAACCCAATTTATAACTGCTAAAACAACTCACCTGCTCTTCTGCAAAGTGTTGCCATTTATGAAGAATATCTTGCAGAAGAACCCATCGGTCTTCTGTCCATCTGCAAATGGCTGCCCACCGTTTTCCAAAGTGCTAGAAAGAAACACAAAATAGAGGTTTGCATTTATTGACATTTTTAAAAAAACAAAACCACCTGATTTTCCTATGGCATTATATTTTTTTTCTGAAAATGTTTTCTGTTTTTACAAAATACTACTCTTTTCTTCCATAAAAAAAATAAAAATCACAATTTCATAAATAGTGTTAATTATCATCACAGGATAAATTCTATATATACACCACACTGCAAAAATTGTATTTTGACTAATTTCATTGATTTGAAAAACTGAAAGTCTTAATATAACAAAATACTAAATCATGTTTAGTTAAATTTCTCCTGAATATAATTACATTTCCAGCTTATCTCAAGACAGTCTTAACACCTCCATCCTCTTTTTTTCTCCAAGCCCAAAAGACAACCTAGCAGATCTGTAAGATCTAGCACTTTCTCAGTTTCTTATATTTAATTTTTTTTTGCCTTGATTACTTTGCTTGCTAATTAGTAGATCAAAAATCATAAGCGTATACTTCCTCAAATGCTTCTAATTTGAACTCTGATCTGACACACTGTCCTGCCTGCTAATTCCCATAATTCATAACTACTATTAGTTAACTACTCAAAAATACTGTACATGATTCAATGAAGTCATAAGAAGTGGATTCTTGTTATTCAATGGTCCAAGCCTGTTTCATTTTCCCTATATGTCCTTTCTTCCCAGTGTTGTAGGAGAGAAATCTCTTAATTTCTAAAAATATATGTATATTCAGATGGCGAGGTGAATCATATTTAGTTTAGTGCCTGACTTACAGTGAAGTTTATAGCTATTAATTATGTGCTGTGTTTTAAAAACCACTTACAATCTTTACTGAAGGATTCATAAACCATTCCAAATTTAAGCAGCAAAGGTTTTGTCACCTCTGATTTAAAGTAATGTTTTTAGAAAAATATTCTATATAAATAGTTAGAAAAATAGACACCTCCATTGGTAATGCAGGTGTAGATCGGAATAAATTACACTGATTGAATTTAACCAATATTTCATACCTGCCCCAAATTTTGAATTCTCATACCAAGCCAAAGACTATGTCTTTGGCAAGAAAAACATTTCATTCAAAGAGGACCTCTAGAAAAGAATGAATGGACTTTCAGAAGAAATTTTAAGAATAAAGTGTGCAACACCATGAGTTATGTAAGCTCTTACCTCTCCACCTTGCAACAGACTTGTATAATGGATATATATTTACATATGCATGCATGGATGCAGGGAAAACTTGGAGTTAGTGGAAACACTAATCTACACAAAGGAATATCAAAACACTTATTAATAAAATTATTTCATTAATAATCAATAAAGAACTAATTACATGGGAGAGATAATAAAAATTCTATTTAAAAGGATTAGATCTCTTTTTAATCACTTCCCAAGTACTGATTAAAAGGTAAATACTACTTTTTCTAAACTCTTTCCAAGGAGAACACCCTAAATATTCTCTATTACAATACAAACCAAACCAAAATTAATTTGAGGTACACTAACCCATACAATATAGCACCATAGTAGATACTTGAAGTAGAATTGTCTACAGAGTTCATCCTCTATTAGTCCTAGAACCATTAAATCTATGCTTAAACAACTCCTTTTCTATTACTAACTGCAAATCAGCACAGTTCCATATGAATACATACCATATACAACTGCCCATAAATCAAGTAATCACAGACAGTGAATGCCCAGGTCATTGGTATACACCCATCGTTTTACCTAATGTCTATGAAAGCAACAGCAACAGGCACTCACATAGGTGTATCGTCACATATATTCTCAGTTAAGTTTCTCAACATTTGTCAGCACATTGTATTTAATTGATTGAATACAAGTTATCCTAATCATAGACTAAGCCTCAAATTCAAGTCCCTCTCTTTATGTCTATGCTACTTTTTATCTCAGACCTCTATTATATTGCTTCATTTATAAGACATCAAAAGAATGCAGGGAATCTGTTATTGATAGAAAGTATTTTATAAAATTCCTCATACCTGAGAAATTTTTAAATATCTCACATTCAAGCACCTGACTTAATGATCCTCATAAAGAACTACAGTTTGCTCTCAACATCTGCAGTAACATCTTCATCAACTTGCTTTTATCACTACGATGACTTAAATTAATTTTTGTTTGCTCATCTAGAAAACACCAAAAGCTTGAGAGTACAAGAGCAAATATCTGGCTCTGCATTTACTCCAAGAAATGCATTGATTCGCATACTAAAAAAGTTTTGCTGAGGAAATACAAAAATATTTTTTCACCATATGGTTTCAAAGAGCCAAGAAACCTCAGTAGTGTGACATTTTATTTTAATAAGTATAATGAGTAAGTAACTGCACTGATAAAAGGTTTGATACTATGACCTGCTTTAAAACTGTTATTACTCACGAGAGATCATAACAAACATGAGAACAGACTCAATATTAGGAAGCATTTATTTACTGAGAAGGGGGCCAAACACTCTAACAGGTTTCCTAGAGAGGTGGTCGATACCCCAAGCCTGTCAGTGTTTAAGAAGCATTTGGACAATGCCCTTAACAACATGCTTTAACTAGGTCATCCCCAAAGTGGTCAGGCAGTTGGACTAGATGATTGCTGTAGGTCTCTTTCAACTGAAATTGTCTATTCTATTCTTTAACATTCCTCACTCATTTTGACTTGTTTTTACAAGAACGACCCATATATCATCTTCAATTAAAGGTTAGTACCCTGAATAATATGACTATATAATAGGTAGTGTAAATTACACTCTCAGCTCCCTTCCCTGAGTGGAAGAAAAAAGCCATCAAGAAGCTTTTGATACAATTAATGCAGATCTCTTTCTAGCACAGACCCCCAACCCCTCAAGCCTCAGGAAGGCTCTAATTTTAGCTATTCCACAAGTGTCCTTAAGGGACCTACGGCCTGATGGGTATAATTAGAGAAAAAACTCACTGCATTCATAGCTTCTGTGTGTTATGCAGCTAGTTCTCTGGGCTGAAGATAATTTCCCACATTTTCCCTGAGAAAGGAGTCAGGACACAGCCAACAATTTTGCTAGTAGAGTCCTCTCATTTTGCAGAGCTAAATATAGATTTGAGCTTTACTCAGCAGCTGCCTTTTGATAAATCTCTGGATTGAGCCTAATGGGGGCCTAGGAGTTATAAATCTAAATATTTGGTTCTCAGCAGCAACATAAACAGAGCTTCACAAAATGTCACAGACTGGTATGTCAAGTAACCAACGTAATTCACATTCACCTAGGCTAGCTGTAATCTGTCAGACTGCCTTAGGGCAACAGCTGTTTCTAGGAGAAACACTGTAGTTGCATTTACTTTTATTTTTCCAAACAAGGTTAACTTTTCTATGGATAGTTTGTTTCAGGGGACACTTTTGGCTTCTATTTTTTATTTTTCTTTTCCATATGCAATAAATCTTAAGAGCTTCTATAATTTTATTTTGAAGTCAGTACAGATTCTTGTAATCTTGCTGAGATTTAAAATCTGTAAATGACATTTTTATGGCTTTAAAAATTATTTTATATGGATGCATGCATAAATATATGTATTATATACATACAAACTTATACATACAAAATATTTCAGGAATCACCATCTCAAGAACTTTTTCAAAAGAAAAGGCATAACTGAATTGTACCTTCTTGAAAAATGCAGCCTTGGCTATTACATAGCAATAACTATTCACTTTATTCCAAATCTGACTGTGACCAGTGTCTCACTCAGGCAGTCTTATTAAGATCTTTTGTCTGACAGTGCATACTATTGTTTTCTTCTGCTTTTAAAAGTCAGACTGGCAGATACATAATCAAGCTTTGAACTTTGCTCCATTGTGCTGTCAGATGCTATAATGGTTGTGCCTGCCAAAATATCATATGTCCCATGTCTATATGCAGCATTTTCCTCGGATAGTAAGTGGGCTATGGTAACTTAGTTCTCTGGGCCATAAAGTTGTGAAAGTTTGCACACTTCCCTAACACCCTTAACTCCACAGCTTTATATCTGTATTTTGGTTTTATTAACATCTGTAATACTGCTACACATTCTACGACTTCCAGAGCAATGGGATTATTTAACTGCTCTTTCAGATTCTTCTTTAAAGCAGTGTGATTCAAGGAGGAAACTCAACAGCAGCTAGACTGTTCCCTGGCAACTTGTGCTGTGCTCAGAGTGAGCCTGTACTGCAGAGTATGGTGTCTCAGGATTTGCCTTACTGGCATCTTTCAAGGAATATACTTTCTCAATGACAGTAATAACTAGGCATGCTTTATCCCAGTAAGAGGTGTCTTTTCCAATAGTACAGATACAAAGGGTGTGTATCAGTTGTGTTCCATTTATACTCATCAGTCGTTATGTTTCTTTAATGGTATAAACATATTGCAATAATGTCTGAATTCTATTTCATATTGGAAGCCAATATGGGTCAGCCATAGAAGTTGCACAGGATACAAATAGTACCTTTGTCATCAGTGAGATAATGGGGAGATGCAGCTGTATTGTCTGATATGTTGTTATTTGTTTAGACATCTTTCTGAAGATGTGAAATTAGATTAAATATTCAATAATCCACTAATCTTTCATTTCTTTTTCACACTATTAAAAACACTCAGTTCTAATTCATGAAGTGAAGTATCAAATACTATTAATAATTCTCCCTTTTTCTTTTTTGTCATAATTCACCATAGACCTCTCTGAAGAGCCTACCATTTGCCAATATAGAATAATATCAAGGTTGAACCTTTTCCCATTTATTTTTTAATTTAATTTCATTTTTCTTCCTCTTCCATTCAAGATATTTTCCTAGTTTAGTTTAACTTCTGGGACCATGTGTTTGCAAGGGATCTGCTTTATTCCACTGAATAGAATACAAGGAGCTGGCAAGAAATTCTGGAAGGTTAAGACTGTCTTGAGCGGTTCACCACAGTTCTAACACTTAGGATTAATTTAAAAGGAAGTAATAATTGAGAAATCAGTAAAGGCTGCACTGTTACCTTGGCTGTGTTATACTCCCTGAGTGTCTAAGAAAGTGCAGTAAATGGAGACATATTTTTGAAGTGGCAGTGTTTAGCACCTTAGACAAACATGTACTACCTGCTCTAAATTCCAGACTAATTACTGATTTACTGGTACTGGTACCCAAATTAGTGATGTTCAGGATAGTACACAGATATCTGTCTGTGCTACAGCTATACTTTCCAGCTGAATATACTGTTAGCTTCTCTAGAGAAACCTTGACTTTTAATGATTAGAAACCCAGAAACTTTTTACTTTCTTGGGTAATGAAGCAAAATGAAAGAAAAGTACTTCCTCCTTTCTGAAAGAGAAAAATAGAAGAAATCTTGTTTGCACTACTTCCATACTTCTTCAGCAGTGACCCTGGAGATCTGATCTTCAACACAGGAGTAACAGAAGGTACTTATCTCAGTTACTTATCTTCAGTAACAGAAGTTACTTATCTCAGCAATAATTATCCATTTAAGATCTTTCAGAAATTACAGTAAGAGCATTCAAATACAAATAATACCTTAAGAGCAATATTTTTAAATATACAATTGAAATACTATATTTTCTTATAATAAAATCAAATATTTGACAAACATGTTTCGTTGCTAGCTTTATCACCAAATTATGTCATTCTTTTAAGACTACTCAATTTTATTTGGAAAATAGAGTATATGGAAGTTTTTGTCTGTTGTTTGTTTAGACTTCAGTCAAAACGCAATTTAGAACAGGTTTGAATTGCAAGGATGTTGCTGTTAAGTTCTCCCAATTCTAGAACTCTAGAAAGTTTTTAGAAGTGTTTTTAAAAGTGTTTTAGAAGAAGAAGAGCATGTTATTAATATTTCTTCACAACCATTATTTGTCTGCAAAAATGTATGTACATACGAAAAGTCCCTTATTCTCAGTAAGTCACACTGGTGAATTGTGTAAATTTTGCATACAATGTCCTTTTCCTTAACTACAACAGACAATCATGTTATTTCTGTCAGAAGTAATGAAATATAATTAACAAGAAAAACTTATTTGTCCCTGGATAGATAAAAACAGTTGATTCTGAAAGAATCACAAAACAAAAAGAAATTTGCTCTCGGGTGTTCGTTCTTTCTTCAAAATACATACATTTATCCATCTATGCAGAAGTCACATCCTACAAAAATATTTATCATCCTCAGAAATATTTTTCAGATACACCTAATGCTTCTAGCTGTTCTTCTTTGACCTTATTAATATTTAATACCACTGGTAGCTTTTTCTCTGAGAGAAAGAATTTAATCATTACCTGAAGCTGCTCTTCCAGTGCAGCAGTAGCTCTGTCTCCACTGTTTTCATCCACCACCACCACCATATGGGTTAGAGAATTCACCTTGACTTGTTCCTGTTCCAAATCATCTTGAAATGCCTATAATTAAAGCACACTTGTTAAAAAACATGTTCCTGATTAGAAAATATTGTGGGTCTGAAGTCCCACTGACTAACTTGCATTACTAACCAACTATGAGAGCTTTATAATCCTATTCTGTCAATACTAAGTAATTTGAATTTATTTTGTTGCCTCAGCATATATATGGTAACAGAAGCATTGAGCATATTTCCACTCCTTTCTCAAAAATAGCTCACTGTTACTCATTCATAAATCCTAACTCTTCATATAGTATTTCAGACAGAAAATTTGGCTTGAGAAACCATTTGTTGATGTAATTGACATAAAGATATAAGTTTAGCATGTATACATATCAATAACCTGCAAATTTTAAATAGCCATTGGATTAGATTTTGTACTTCATATTAGCGTTTAAAAATATTTTAATTTTGCAAATGTTATACAAAATATTAAAAATGACATAGTATTTATTTAAAAAACAGCATAGTATCTTCAGCTTGTCACTCCTGTAACATTAGTAACATAGGATGAAACTGCTCAGGAGATGACTCAAGATTAGGAAACACATCCAGCACACTTGTTTCACTTATTGCAGAAAACAGGAGACAGAGAGGTACTTCATGATTTCTGAATGTCTGTGGAAAAACTTACTTTCCCCTTTAGCTTTGACACCCAGTTCCATCTGCAAGCTGCAATAAAACTGAGGACAATCTTTTGCTGA
>JANHFX010022088.1:353-10476 GCA_027560015.1 Chloroceryle amazona | reverse complement strand
AACTTACTTTCCCCTTTAGCTTTGACACCCAGTTCCATCTGCAAGCTGCAATAAAACTGAGGACAATCTTTTGCTGAAAAATAGGAAACTCTTAAAAGTGAAGAAAATTCCCTCAAATCTGCAGAAATTGAGATTTGAATCATTCCTAACCTTGCCAAGTTTCTACAACTCCTCACATGTCTCTGTCCCTCCCAAAATTTCCCAGGCTTCATGTAATAGATCTAATTAATTTTTCCCTCCCTCCTCACAGCACACAGAGAAGTGTAATGGGAAAACTAGACATATTCACTGTTCAGATAATGGTTCACAGCATATTTACTGTACAGCATGTTTACTGCATTACTGTCCTGGTTTCACTGGGACAATCCTAGGCCTGCCATGTTTGCAGGCCATTAGCAGTTTGGAGTCAGACAGGGTAGCTTGCCCAGGCTGGCTGAAGGTCTTTCCCATACCATACACATCTTTCTCAGTATAAAGGCGGACTACCTTCCCATTTATTGTAACCACCATCCATATGTTGGACTGAGTTTAACTTTAATTTATATGGGCATTTGTATTAGTTTGACTGTTTCATTAAATATGTGTTCATTTCAACCCATGAGTCTCCACTCCTTTTCCTGATCCATCTTCTTGGCTAGGAAGGGGTCACTGATAGAGCAACTGCTATAGTTTAGCTCCAGGCAGAGGCTAAACATACACAATCACACACATATGAGTATTCTGAGACACTGTAACACGTTAGTAGCACTCCCTTGGTGGGTTTTAGTTTCTCCTCTTAATTTTTTTTTTTACCCTTCTCACTTGCCATAAAAAGATAAAATCCCTACTTAGTAATAGCTTGTTAACAAAAGGAAGACCAGCTCAGCTCCTATCAAGCATGATGAAACTGAGCAGCCAGACCTATTTGCTTCTTCCTTTTCTGCGATGAGCTGACCACTGATTACATTACTGAGTTTTGTATGGTGTTGCTTAAGTAAGACTTGACAGAACCCCAGCTCAATGATAAATAAATAAATAAATGGTATCCAGCACCACTTCCTTCCTGGTACATTTTATAGGTGTCTATAACTAGCTTCAACAGGAAAATGTGAGAAACCAAAGTCCTGGGTTGTGTCCTTACTAGTTCAGCAGAGTGTGTTCTCGTGATTAGTACATATAGTACATGATATTCCCAGTATGAAAAATAACATGGCTAACTGCATATGCCTTGTTACAATAGAAACACTAACTGTATTACAAACTATGTTGAATTTCATCATATCAATTTTTCTGCTGCTTTTTCAAGTAAAGTAATTCACTGAGGAATTAAGTTGTTGCGGAAGATTAGGTCATGTATTTTAAACCTGTTTGGTATAACATCATCTATTTGCAAATGAAAAAAGAAAATAATGTGGCTATCGGCAATAGGAAAGGTTCACAGACTACTTTGTTTTTAAAGCATAAATTCCTTACCCTAAAACAAATCAGAGTTTTAATTCCTTCCCATGCATAGTCTCTGAGCCAATATATTTATAAGAATCCTCCTTTTTCTGACTTTCATGCCCGTGATTACAAATTGCTTCAGAGAGCTAGACTATAAAGCAATTCTCAAGGACTATGAAGTACAAAACACTGTTAGAGCAATCCCTGGAATTCAGACTTAACAACATTTTATGACCCATCTCTTGATCAAAGAAGAGGAGTCAGAGAACTTGTGGATCAGACTGTATAATACAGCTCACTTCCCCCAGGTTGAATCCCCTCTTTCAGCCATGTGACAATAACTACATTGCCCTGTAAGGCCAGGGAGAAAGTAACTTTTATTTTCTGACTAGTGGTATCCCGGAGCAAACCCAGAAGTGCAGGAGTGGAGAGCACTTTGAAAGTAGGAGTCTTGCACACAGTGTGAAAGACTTGAGGAGACAGAAAACTGATGAAACCAGAATATTGAGTCATATTATAATCACCAGACAGATTTTTCCCTGAAGGGATGTTCTTTATGATCCAAGTGTGTATTTTCACCATGAAATTCAGTGTCAGCAGTCATCTGTATACAGGTGCATGTAGAAACAGGAATTTACAGAGGGCAGTCTCAAGACTAGAGCATGCTTTGTTCAAATTATTTCAGTTGCAGTTTCTACAAAGTTCTCCCAAGCTTGTAGAGACAGAAAATTTTCAGGAATTTAAAATGGATAGATATAGATGCTGATGCATGGAGATAGCATCAATAGAAACTCATAAAACTCCACAGTTCCTTTATTCCTATTTATAAGGTAACAACTTATGTGACTCCAACATAATCTACTCCAAAGTGAATAAAAATACCTACCTAGAACATCCAAGTACCCAAAGACAAATCCTCTCCTGATATTTCAACAGTCTTATCTACCTTTGTAACTAATTTGAAGTACTGAAAAACCATAATGTGAAAAATTTTTCATAGTTTTTTGACAGTTTCATAAAGAATAGAAAAGCCTCAGCCTTTCAGAAAAAAAGTACAACTATCTGAAGTAGTTACTTAGAATGAAACTATAAAGTCTTCTCACCATAAATAGTGTAATAATAAGGAATAATAAAAACAATTTAATTAAAAGCAGATTTTTGCTTAATTATCAAGTTTGCAATATAGTATTCTGCTTAGACAGCTCAGTGGTCCTCAGATTGTATTGAAAAATGCTTTCTCCATTTTTAAAATTATAAAGAAGGGATGCTTGCAACAGCATACAAAATAAAATAGTATTGCAAAGATGAATTGTTCTTTACTGAAATGTTTAACTGTTACTTCAAAATAAACTGATACCACCAGATTACTTACAAGAACTGTATACCTTGCAAATGACACAAAATATTCTAGAGTTCACCTCTATTTCAGTCCACTCAGAAAATCTTCTGTACTATCAGGATAGAAATATCACATGCATCTTAAGTAGCATGCTGGAAAGAATGTTGTGTGCTTTCTCTAGCCTTTCTGTGATCATAGGTGCACCATTCCCAATACATGTTACTGAGATTATCATTTCAGTTATAGGACCAAGCAGAGAAACTGAAGTGTTAGTCACTCAAGACCAATATTTTGGTACCTTACTAATAAAAATAGAATTAAAGAAATCGGATATATGGATGTTCTAAGTCAAAGGGGGATAAATAGCATGAAATAAATAAAGTGAAAAGTAGTTACTAATGGATGGATAAAGAGGGAAAGTAAAAACAATAAATGGAAAGAGGAGAGAGAGACAGGATGGCAACAAACTAAACTGATCATCTTTGCTGAATTTTGTTTAATTAGAAATCATCATTGTCTTTTGTATCTTCTAACTTCTGGTTCCTCACATCAATTTATACAACATTGTTTCTGAGACATAGACAGTCATGTGAGACTGAGAAAAATTATGTGAGGTGTTAAGTTTGCTTTTTTGTTTGTTTTTAGCAATGAAACAATAATTGTTCAATTAAATTTCATTGTTTTAACCCCTGTTTAGCTTTACTGCTTACAATATGTAATAAAATTATCTGAAACATTCACACATTACTTGGAAGAATGGAAAACATCTTGTTCTTTGACTTATTCATAAGACAAACAATACATTAATAGAATTTTAATTGAAGTTATAACCAAAACATTTTCTTTCCACCTTAGTACTCATGTATTCAAAATCTTCCAGGCTTCTTTCTCTAATTAGCTACTACCTTTTTTTTTGGTCTTTCTTTCCTTTTTTTTTTTTTTTTTCCCTTTTTTTTTTTTTTTTTTTTTGAATGTAAAAAAAATAATTCCAGAGTATACACTTAACTAGTAGACTTGCATACTGAAATGCATTTTTCCTCCCATGGCAAGCACAGATTGTGCAAATAGCAGCAGCAGGCATAGAATTTGTATTCTTCTTCAGTAGCACTCCTTAATCAGAATGCAGAAAAAAAATCTTTAACACAGAAGTGGATCATGCAGTAATATCCTTTTTTTTTTTTAAGAAAAAAAGGTGGTTTCAGTTTGAATTTGTTTTGGTATGATCTGCCCTCTAGAATGTAGACTAGCACTGAGACAGGCCATCAAGCATCAATGTTAAAATCTCTCAATGTTAAAATCTCTCAATACACTCTGGAATTGAACTGCTTTGAACCACAGATGTAGAACCATTTACAGGTTACCACATTAAATCTCTGTGACCGCACCAGTCATCTCTGTTTTCTATACTTTTCTATGTCTCCCTATAACCATCACCATGTGTCATTGATACACATATAAATTTTCAATATATGAAGGAAGACAATTTAAATCAGTAAAGGAAATACAACTACTACACTACAACTACTAATACTCCAGTCTCTCTCTTTTAATTCTTAATTCTTCCACTTAAAGAATTACCCTCATGGAACATGGGAAAAAAAAAAAAAATGGCCAAATTCTCTCTTACACTCCATTTGTTATTTTAATGAATTAAATGCGTTATTAAATAGTATTTTCTACAGTTAGAAACCAGAATATTTTATAGTGCCATACAGTTAAATATTCAGAGTCTCAGGCATTCTAACAAGATTATGCAGTCTGACTATGGCATCACTGATACTACAGCATACAAGGAAAAAGCCAACCAACAAAGAGAGAAATACACAGGTATTAAAAAATCTGATTATTCTTATCGTACTATGTAATGAAAGGATGTTAGTGTTGCCTTTTTATATTTAGAAAGAAAGAATTTTATTTATTTTTAATCAGGATGAAAGTCAGAGTTGTGATAATATAACTAGTCAAAAGTGTGTTAAGGGTACAAAACAATAGTAAACCAATATTCCATATTACTGTACTATGTTCTAATGACAGGAATAGAACTTTTTAAAAATGTCAAAAACTGTTTTGTTTTTATGCCTTTGGAAGCACACCATAGCATACCTTATGCTCTTCTACTTGATGTTTTAAGTCCTCTAGATCTGGACCTAAGGGCTCCAAATCAATTTTCTTTGTCCTTTCCTCAGTTTTTGTCAGCCAGTCAGCTAACTGGGCTAGCTGCTGATTCTGTAGATCCATTAGGATTTTATGTAAACTGTAAAACAAAGAAACAATAATTAAAATTTATAAATGAAAGAAAAAAAAAAAAGCCAGAAATACCTGTGCTGTATAAACATAACTGCTTTTAATGAGACTACATGTAAAGCCAGAATAAAACAAAATTAAAAAATTACTTTCAGTTAACTGAAAATTTGTTGAAACTGCTTTAAGAAAACTGTTTTGAATATTTTGGGGTTTTTTAGAGCCTGAGTACTGCATATACTAGACTGTCTAATAAAGTTTTGTCCTTCAGATGTGTTTCTATCAGAGCTGTTTGGAAGTTCAAAATTTCGACTGTTTTTACAAGTTTGTATTGTTTACTACAAGTACTTTGAAAAGTGCTCAGACCGTTGCAGCCACCAGGCTCCCTCAAATTCAGAATATTAATCAGAAGAAAAGATATTATTAAATTTTCAGTTATTCAATGAATAAGTGTTCTGGAGAATTACACAGGAAATACTTCAGTTTTGCCTAAAAAAATGTGCTTTGATACCTCCAAAATGATCTGTCCAGAAATCCATTACAAATCATTCTCTTATACTTACTGTCTTTAGAAATTCACCAAACTTTCCTAAACCAAACCTTCATCTTATCAAAAGTACTTTTAAAGTAATGTGTAAACTATTGCTGAGCGATGGAATTAGAAGTAAATATTTGTATTATCCATCTTTCACAGAACATACAAGTTTAAATTTTACTTAGATTTGACAGATCAAAGTCATTGTTCTTGGTCACACTGAGATTGCTGAAATCAAGATTGTACATTAACGGTGTATTACTTACATCTCAAGCACAACTCCTGCAGCAGAAAGTCAGTTACCTGCTTTCAGAACTCAACTTGGAGATTTGAAAATCTGAGTTGAACTTTCAAACTGGAGAAAACTGCTGTGTCTGAAAGACAGCACCATCCTACTCTATTCCATTTGTTTCTCAGCTAGCTTCTAGCCCACATTAGAAAGTTACTGTAAATTACTCTCTGTGACTGACAGCACCTAGAATTGACATACTGACATTTCCTCCCACAAGGATATTTTAAACAATCAAAGTATGTTTTCTCTCACAGCACCTGCAAAACTGCAGACTGGTGGAAATGCAGTGCAAGCGCACTGCTCTAGAAAAGAGCAAGAGGTCTTTTTTTCTGACAGCTATGCTCACACAAATCCAAACATGCAGCTTTTTGTCACAATTTCAAGGTGTGCTTAAGAAAAGCAAGTCCTTCTCAGTTTGTCCAAACAATTTCAAATTTTCCTGAGAGTTTGAAGAAACTCACAAAAGTATAATTTTGAAAATCCATGTTTTAATATGTCCAAAGGAAGCATCATTCCGCATTTTCCCAAATATGCAATGCAGTTTTCAAACTAATCATCACAGAAGACTGCATTGAACACATAGATAACTCTTTTTGGTATACATTTAAATTCTTCTGAACTACCAGGATTTAATACCTGTCAATGTCATGCAAATGTAATACATTAAGTTCTATGCCTCATTTGTAGCCTGCTTATATTTTAAGGCATATATCTGAAACTTCAGCACTTTTATTGTTGGTTGCTATTTATTTCCTACCTTTTTCTGAAAAGAAAAGGGGAAAATTCTTCAACTTTCAAATCTTCTCAATATGTACTAAACATTTGGTCTTTGATGAAATGGTAATATGATTATAATTTGCTATTTATATAGTTAAAAATAAGTACTGTATAGACAGTGTTAATTCATACTGTAAAAAGAAACCACTAAGTTTCCAGTGCTACTTGATGCTTTATTTGTATGTATCTCAGCTATCTCATATTCCTTTCTCAGTTCGTAAGGAATCCTTGGGATGACCTATATATAAATTTAGGAATGCAAAATACTCTGAATTCTGTTCATACTGTCATGTTTTACACTTGAGGGCAGAGCTGCGATTTAGAAGGATGTAGACAGGCTGGTGGGACAGACCAAAAGCAACCTGATGATACTCAACAAGGACGAATACAAAGTCCCACAGCTGAGAAGGAAGAATGCCTGGAATGATACAGTCTGGGGACTGATTGGCAGCACTAAATCCAAATGAACCTCCATCACTCTGCTATTGTCTTTCTGTCCCTGAAATGGCCATTGATTAAAAAAGAAAAGGACATTAGATGAAAGACTTTCTTAAAATAATCTTTATCATCTTTATGTGAATAAATTTAGTATTGGTAAAAATCTTTTAAATAAAGACCTATTTTTTTTATTGAACATATGTTTAACCAGGTAACACAAACACACATCCTTCAAATATCCCCCAAAGTAACAGGAAACAAGAATGAATTATATAAATTTCTATGACTTTTGTATTTTAATCATCAAAACCTAGATTTTACAAAAAAAAAAAAAATCTTTTTGTACTTTTTTTTTTTTTTTTCCTTAGAGCAGCCAACAAAAACAATCAGTTATCTCAGGAATAACACTTGCATCTGAACAGATTAAAAAAAAAAAAAGGAATGGCTGAGGATTTCTGAAACAGAAAGAAGTTTTAGTATGAACTGTAGGAAGACAAGCCAAATCAGCCATTTGAAACTGCAGTGGTAATAGCAAGAAAATGTGAAATGTATTCTGTGAAATAAAGTAAAAGTGCATGCAGTGATCAAAGGAATCCTGAGGAGTATGTGGACAGGAAGTGTATCTTCTAATGAAGAGCAGGAAATATAGCAAAAGGGAGAAAATGCAGTCAAACACTGAGATGAGCCAACTTTATGGAAATAAAAGTCTTGCAAACAAAATTTTAAAAACTTAAAGTTTGGTTTGAAATAAGTTTTTAGTCATGCCTGTTTCTTGAATGGTACCACAGTGGTCTGAGATGCTATGGACAGAGTACTGAGTGTTACACCTGGAGCTCTGTGGAGCTATGTTACTTTCCAGAACCAGCAATAAAGACTCTGGTTGCCAGCTCAGGACCAAAGAAAACAAATCACAAGGACAGCTATAAGCAGGAACTGAAACTTAACAGAACTTGAGACACTGAAGTAAAAAAAAAAAGTTCAAAGAAAAGGGAAGGGTTCCTTTGATCCAAACCTCTAAATAGTAGATATCAAACAGTAATGTTTTTCTGTATTAGCACTCTCAAGATTTTTTTCCTAAAAACAAAGCATCATGGATATTCATGATGTGCTATGTTTTCAGGCTTTTTTTTTTTTCAGGAAATCATGTGTTAATTATTGATTAAAATGACCAGAAGATATGTGTAGTGTCTTCCCCACTGTGATCTTGTTCTTTCTTCAAGGATAGAGGAAGCTTATACTCTGCTATATTTTAATGCATGCTTCACAAAAGATTAGCTATCTCAGATCTAACTCAGTCCTCCACTTTCAAGTTTGTATTTTTATTGTCCTACTTGATGTTCTAAAAACCAAGTTAATATAAATATTAAACACAATGTTTCATCCTAGAGATATCTTTGTAGCAATAAATTAAATAAATGCTATAGAAAAACTTCTAAAGTGAAGAGAATTTGATTTAAGAAAACCAAGATATGATGAAATAAACACATTATTTTGATTATTGATATTATTCTGAAGCAAAAAGCATAAACTTGAAAATAAAATAATCACAAAAAAAACCCAAAAAATTAATCAGAGTTGGTCCTTAAGCAAAAGAATGTTTCTTGTTCCTTCCCATTCTCCAAGTATTTCCTGGTTTTCAAATTACTTGCATAAACATCTGATAGAGGTTTTAGTACTTACTTATATGCGCCTCAGGAGATTATCATGAGCTTTGTTTATGGTATGCCCCTCATAAGTCTCAAATAAAAAATACTTTTTCATTGAATTGAATGTGTTTTATTAGCTGTGGAATTATCCATAAAGTGGTAAATTGCATTAAGTTTTTCTCTCCAGTGGTATATTTATCAGTCTGAGATGCTTTACTATAGACAAACCTATTTGGGGAAGGACAGGAAGAAGAAATGAAGCTGTTTTCCTTCAGTATGCTAATGTATTTCTTGCCTGAAGAGTCAAATATTTTCAATACATAGTGAATACATCAGAAATCCAATTTGATCTGCTTTTACACAGTGGTATTGCTGTGTTATAAACTTCCTCTGATATTCTGACCTCCTAAATCACTTTCCATAAGACCCTTTCACTTTTATAGAATCCTTTATCAGTATATGTTTCTCCTCTCTGTTGATGTCTTGCTTTTGTTTCCCCTGTGCTGCGTATACTGTGCTGCCTTTTGTTACATTTCCTATTACCATTACAACAGAGGATAGACAGCCTTGCTGTTCCCATCTTCACAAAAACCATCTCTATCACATAAACATGTCACTGTAACCTTAAAGACTAGATTACAGCAATGGTCTCAGAAGATTAGACTTTAAACTGAAGTAGAAGATAGACCCTGAGAGTGTAAATTGTATGTAATAACCCAGAAATATATTGCACTGTAATATGAAAACTGTTCATAATTCTCCAGCTGGTGCTCGAAACACTGAGGTTTGACCTAATAGTTTAAATTGGCCATATCTAAGTACACCACTCCTGAGAAATCTTATATTGCCCTAGCTCAAAATTAATTGAATTTATCACAGAATATTTTGTGTAAGAAACTAAACAGTAGCACAGCATTCTCTGTGAAGCCCTTATCACTTTATGTCTTCTACTGTTCTGTATTACCTGAATATGACATGCTTCAGAAGATACTAGACCATTCAATTCCCCAAGCAATGACCTACAGCTTCATCTGGGAGAGAAGTTTAACAATTGGTGTCAAAGGACGTTTTATTAGACACAGTACTACTCACAGAGGTGAGGTTGCTACTTGCATGTGTTGATTTAAATTAAAATAAATATAGCAACTAAAATCAGCCTACAGTAAGGTATCATAGAGTCTTTTCTCTAAGAAAATAACAAAGCTGGAAGAAGTTAGGTTGAAACCTCTGAAATACATCACAGGTATCACAGGGTGCCAGGGGTTGGAAGGGAGCTGGAGATCTTGGAGTCCAACCCCCCTGACAAAGCAGGACCACATAATCTAGCACAGGCCACACAGGAACGCATCCAGGTGTGTTTTGAAAATCTCCAGAGAAGGAGACTCCACAACCTCTCTGGGGAGCCCGTTCCAGTGCTCTGTGACCCTTACAGT